>JARYGA010042302.1:0-50196 GCA_030545235.1 Helianthus tuberosus
CAAGCATTTCTAACACTAAAGGAAATGCTAGTCAACGCACCTATCATGATAGCACCTGATTGGAAATTACCTTTCGAAATCATGTGTGATGCAAGTGACTTTGCAGTTGGAGGCGTCTTGGGACAAAGAAAAGATAAGCATTTTCACCCAATTTATTACGCTAGTAAAACACTTAATGATGCATAAGAAAATTATACAACAACAGAAAAGGAATTACTGGCCGTGGTATTTGCTTTTGATAAATTTCGTTCTTATCTTGTTCTTTCTAAAACGATAGTCTATACAGATCATGCAGCCA
Organism: Helianthus tuberosus; assembly: GCA_030545235.1. Lineage (NCBI taxonomy): Eukaryota > Viridiplantae > Streptophyta > Magnoliopsida > Asterales > Asteraceae > Helianthus > Helianthus tuberosus. The sequence goes on from JARYGA010042302.1 coordinate 299, forward strand.
TTCGATATCTCTTCAAGAAACAGGATGCTAAACCACGTTTGATTCGGTGGATTCTACTCCTCCAAGAATTCGACATTGAAATAAAAGACAAAAGAGGAGCAGAAAACACCGCAGCAGATCAACTTTCGCGCTTGGAAGACCCAGCTTTGGAGGCAACCAGGGACTAGCAAATCAATGAAAAATTTCCAACGGAGTCCCTGGAAATGGTGGAATACCGAGAAGAGCCATGGTACGCCGACTATGCTAACTACCTAGCTAGCGGTATAGTCACAAAAGGATGGCCACATCATCAAAGAAAGAAATTCTTTGCCGATGTAAAGCATTATCTTTGGGAAGATCCTTATCTTTTCAAAATGTGTGCTGATCAACTCATCCGTCGATGCGTACATGGTAGTGAAGCAAGAAGAATTCTCCGCCATTGTCATGAAGGTCCATATGGAGGACATCATGGTGTCGCTAGTACCGCATGAAAGGTATTTGATTCAGGATTTTATTGGCCAACCATTTACAAAGACGCCCAAAGTCTTGTCAAGACATGTGACGCTTGCCAAAGAACAGGTAATATTTCTTCCAAAAACGAAATGCCACAAAATGGCATTCTTGTTTGGGAAATTTTTGATGTGTGGGGACTCGACTTTATGGGACCTTTCCCACCGTCAAAAGGAAACAAATAAATACTTGTGGCGGTAGATTACTTGTCTAAATGGGCCGAGGCGGAGGCACTTCCAACCAACGATGGAAGAGTCGTGGGAAGATTTCTGAAAAGATTATTCTCTCGTTTTGGAACACCAAAAGCTTTAATAAGTGATAGAGGTACCCATTTTTTGTAACCATCAACTTGAAAAAATCTTAACAAGGTATGGAGTCTATCACCGGGTCTCAACGACATATCACCCTCAAACAAACGGACAAGCTGTAAGTCCAGGAACACTACAATCGGATATCAAACACCAAACAAGTAGCGGAAATACAAGTGAGATGTAGAAGATTGAACAAGCAATTGTATTGATTCAAGAACAAGAGCACACGATTTCTTGGAATCGTCTGGTACTCCAATCGCACAAAACACAATGTTTGCTAATGAATCAACAACCAAATAAGACTAAGGACTCCCCTATTTATACATACATAGGTGATCCTTTTACATTGGGCCAAGGCCATACCCCATTGACACCAAAACAACCATACGAGCCCACTATATAGTTCGAACCCAAAACAAACATAATAATCCAAGACAGACGCAAACCTACACTAGTTTATGCCCTTACAATATCCCCCTAGGTTTGTGTTGGCTTGGCGTCTCCTGCTTCACTGCTGTCTCTTCTTCTTCTTCTTAGCTTGTTCTTTCTGTTTCTTCTGTAGTTCAGGCAAGATCGGTATATTCCTTCCCACATATGGACCAAACAGCTGTGTTTCAACTCTTGTACGTTGCCCTGACCATAACTTGAAGTTCATAATCTGGGCCACAGCTCCTGTCCAGCTTTTAGCACACACCTCGTACTGAGGATCACTCTGAATCTGTGACTTAGCTAAGAGATTGATGTCATTCTCACCAAAGCACATCAAATCCCGAGTATCAATGAACCTGTACTCAGCATCATCACACACAATCACAGCTTGACCAGAGATAGGATCATACATCCAAAATTTAAAGTTCTTCAGAGAATTATCAGGAAGCTCTTTCAACAATGGCACAGTATCCGTCTGTTTAGTAGCAGGCCACTTCACAATCTTATATGGCTTCCCTGTGGCAGGATCCAATACCTCTTCATCTTCTTCAATGGTAGACTCAGCCAACTTCATATCTCGAAAGTTGACTCTAGCCTGTTGCTGCAGTTTATTAAAGAAATTAACTCCAATTTTGCAATTAGGATTCTTGACTTGATCATGAAATCCAACATTGCTCAGTTCTCTCAAATCAAATGGAGTCCAGGAGTTAAAAGCTTCAGAATTTTCGTAATACTCCACCTCATTATTCTTCCTCAGCACGATAAACATTCCTTTCTCATCGTTGTATGCCCAACTTTTAATACCCGATCTATTGCCCTTCTTGCTCTTTTTAGTGGTGATCACATATCGATCAGGTTTGTCACCAAACTGCAAGTTCCGTTCAGCTCCTACATTCCTCATAACCACCATTCTCTTTCTTGGTTTCTGATTCACTGTACGAGGAGTGCTTTCATAATACATGTTCATAGCATCTTCGTGTTCTTTCCTCTGCTGCTCTCTCTCTTCAGCAGTTGACTCTTTTGGAGGATCAGCAAACTCCTTAGAAAATTTTCCTTGCAGTTTCTGCTTTATATCCATCACTACAGCACTAAGAGCTCCCAGGTTAGTCTCCAACTCATTGATCTTTTGATTCTTAACCACCAATTCTTCCATGAGACTAGCAATCTGAGCATCCTTGAAAATCTTGTCTTCATCAAGAGTGGAGATTCTTCGCATCAGGATTGTTGTCTCATTTTCCTCAAACAAACCTTCACTATCGGAACTTTCAGCAGTTGCAGCAGTCTCAGGAGTTTCAACTTGCTTTAATTTAGCTGCCGCTTCAACTTGAACAGTAGCAGCTTGCAGCAATTCAGCAGCCCAAATAACATCAGCATCAGATGGACCACTGCTTGAACCTTCACCTGGTTTAGGAACGGGCACATACATGGCAGCTCTTTCATTGGCCATGAATTCAATTATTGTTGGGCTCAACTCAGTGGGAATGTAGTTAACTCTGGGCTGTGTGTCACCAATGGGGTTAGTTGTCTCTGAGGTTGTTTGAACATTTTCCTCACCGCTGAGCCTAGGATCCCTTCTGCTCCGTTTCCTAGGAGGAAGATCAGCGGTGGGTTCTTCTAAAAACTGATAAACACCAGCAGCTTCTGTTGTGGATACAGGTTCAACATGAGGAGGGTTCACTTGAACTGGTTCGTTAATCTCTTCAGTTTCTGCTGTAAGGCCTTCATCCATGATCTCTGTCTCTGTTTCACTATCATCATCATTCAATCAATAATCTTAGCAAACCTAGTTTCTCACCTTTCAGAGACGATCAACAATCACGGATTCAAGAAAGATTTAAGTAGAGGAACCGACCTTTTGATTTCCCTTTATCACGAGCCATAATTGCAGATGATGAAGAATAGACCGTGAACTTGTGCGATCGGGGATTGGGAGGATTTTGAGAGAAAATAGTTTTCAAACTCAAGGATATGAAAAGTCTCTCAAACGCACAAGTCCCTAATACCCCAACCAATCAATTTTTTCAACCAAGGGGGCCCACCAAGTCTGCGGTGGGCCCAGCCGTCATTTTGCTTACCTTTGTTTACCGATTTGAAATTTTTGAAAAGTGTTTAGATTTCGTGGGGCCCACCAAGTTTACGGTGGGCCCGGCTCAAATCCCGAGGATAGACTATTTTGTGCAAAGGATATTTTTATGAAAATTCGGCCTCCCTCGATTCATGACAACACGGCCACAAGTTTTTATAAAATTTAAACTAATGACTAAATATTTACACACAAATAAATAATCACATAAAAGAAATAATATGAAATATTTACAAGCAACACAATATCTTACACACCATTTTTGCATGCACTTTTCTTACGGGATCAAATCACAGAGAGTTTCGGGCTAGACTACACTTATCAACACTAATTTACTCTGGTAGATCCGAGCGATTGCCAGTATGTTTTTCCTCTTAAACTTATCTCCCTAGGATTTTATCAAATAACGGACTGCAACTTATTTATCATGTTTTCATTTTAAATTATATGAACACTCAAATCAATTACGATCAAATCCCGGAAAATCTTTTAATTTGAACAGGCTATCATACGAGCAGTTTCCCTACCACATATAATATACAAATCAAATGAGATTTTCTCAATTTGATATAGGTTTTTTATTTTTGGGTTTCTTTTGGGCACTAGAGGACCTCTTTCGGGTGTATTTGATCCACAAAGCGACAACGTACAGCTAGGTCTTTGCTCACGCAAAACAGAAGCCGACGTTGCCTAGCACCTCCAGGTCTTTGCTCACGCAAAACAGAGGAGATACACGAGTTGTTTAGAAAAGATTTCAGAACTAGAATGAAATTGTGTGTATCGGGACATCACACACGCATTCAAATAGCTATGCTCTAATTCCAAGTGAACGTTCCTTCCTGAGGTCATAGAATAGATAATAGTGTTCTAAACAGTACCAGTCAAAGAGTCCAGCCATCAGGATAAAGCCTACCAGCACATCACTCTGGAGTCAAACCATTTCAATATTGGTTTTACATGAGTCAGCCTTAATCCACATAGTGAAATTATTTCATTTCCCGGGTTGTAGCCAAGGCATGGCAAAAGCAAGGAACTATTTTTGTATTTTTATGATTTTTTAATGTTTTTGTATTTTTCTGAGAGATTACATCCCCCTAAATTTTTGCTTAAAATGAAAGAAAAGCTATTTTAAGAAACAAATTTACAGAAACGAAGAAAAATATTTTTGTGTGACCGCGGTTAATCCTCGAATTCGACCATTTTGAGAAGTTCGAGAAGAGCAAGAAAACATGCTTTATCAACCGGTTTTGTAAAAATATCTGCGACATTGTCGTCAGTATGAATTTGTTCCATTTTAATTAAACCCTAGTAGAAAGAATCACGAATAAAGTGAATTTTTATGGCAATGTGCTTGGTTTTTGAAAAATACACCGGATTTTTCACTATTTGGATAGCTGCATCATTGTCACAATAAATGGGAGTTTGGGAAAAATTCAAACCGTAGTCCACCAGCTGGTGTTGAATCCAGATAACCTGTGAGCAGCAGGCTGAAGCGGCCACATATTCCGCTTCTGCAGTAGATAGAGAGACAGTTTGCTACTTCTTGCATTGCCAGGAGATGAGGCGATCCCCCAGAAACTGGCATCCAGCTGACGTAGACTTCATGTCTTGACCAGTACCTCCAAAATTGCTGGCAGAAAAAGCACACAAATCAAATGGAGACTCTTTTTGATACAAAAGTCCAAGCCGAGGCCTGCCCTTAAGATATCGAAAGATTCTCTGAACAGCTTTTAAATGAGAAAGTTTAGGAGCAGCCTGATAGCGAGCACACTGGCACACAGCAAACATGATATCTGGTCTACTGGCTGTCAAATACATCAACTAGCCAATCATTGACCGGTACAGTGTAGCATCAACGGCTTCCCCTTCCGTATCTTCTGTCATCACCGGTCTTTCTGCTATAGGAGTGTTTGCAGGCTTGACATCTTGAAGTTTGAATTTAGCGAGAATATCATCGACATATTTTCCCTGATGGATGAGAATTCCTTTGGAATCCTGTCGAATCTGCAAACCCAAAAAGAAACTCATTTCTCCCAACACACTCATTTCAAATTGCTTCTTCATAACTTCTTCGAACTCCTTGCACAGTGCATCACTAGTGGATCCGAAGATGATGTCGTCCACATAGATCTGCACCAAGATTTGATCCTCTCCCATTTTTCGAATGAACAGTGTCTGATCAATCACACCCCGAGTGTATCCATGAGCGAGCAGATGCTCTGTCAGAGTAGCATACCAAGCACGAGGAGCCTGGTGTAACCCATATAAAGCCTTATCAAGCTTATACATGTGACGGGGACACTGTTTATTCATAAAGCCCGGTGGCTGTAACACATAGATCTCTTCTTTTACTTTGCCGTAGAGAAACGTCGTCTTGACATCCATTTGATAGACCTTGAATCCCATGTAGGATGCATATGCCAGAAAGATTCTGATTGCCTCCAGTCGAGCCACGGGAGCATACACTTCATCGTAGTCAAGGCCTTCTATCTGTCTAAACCCTTGAACGACCAGTCTTGCTTTGTTTCTAACAATCACTCCGCTATCGTCTCCTTTGTTGCGATAGACCCATCTTATCCCGAGTGATTTCTTTCCAGCAGGTAGAGTAACCAACTTCCATACTTTCAATTTCTCAAACTGATTCAACTCATCCTGCATCGTATCTACCCAACTAGGTTCCAAAGGAGCCGCATCAGTTGTCTTTGGCTCGATTTGAGAGATGAAACATGAAAACAAGCAATTGTTGATAATTCATGGCTGACTTCTAGTTAACACACCCGCCTCTACTGGTCCAATCACATTTTCGATGGGATGATCACACTGGACACTGGCAGGAGTAGCAACTTCTGGTGCAGTTCCAGTTGGAGATACATTCGTTAAATGATCAAATGCTACTGACTCAGTTTGGTCAGAGACTAGCTCTTCTTCTGTACCATTTGCGACAAACTCTTCAGGAATGGGACCATCAAACATGTCATTTTGATCTATGGGTGTGTCCTCCTCATCAGACGAGTCCAACCCCTCCCCTCCATCATTAAGAATGTCAGTATAATCCGGAGCCACTTGAATCTCAGGTGTAGATGTTGAAGATGAGACTGCACGTGTGTGATCCCCCACAGCTGTAGAATCCCCCTCAAATTCAACATCCCCCTCTTCTTCATCATTATGTGGAACAATTGAAGGTCGAGAAACGACATTAGTTGAACCAGAAGTACCTGCATGAGTAACAGGAGGATCATTAAGAATATCAAAAGATTTGAATAGATAGGCATAATTATAAAGAGTAAATGGCCCGTTTCCAGCGTCTGTCTGATTTTCTTCGAGCCACCGCACATCATAAGACTCAATGATTTGTCTAGTCTTCTTGTTATACACTCTGTATGCCGTCTTGTTTTCATGAGCAGCTTTCCCAGCATATCCAATGAAATAGCATTCATCTCCCCTAGCGTCAAACTTTGGTATGGATTCCAGGTGCAAAAGAGTACATGGACAACCGAAAGCTCTAAAGTGCCCCACGTATGGTTTCTCGCTAAACATCACTTCATGAGGCATCTTCATGCATGCTTTGTTGATAACAACTTTGTTTTGAACGTAGAACGCAGTGTTAATGGCCTCTTCCCAGAAGAAAACTGGAAGTTTCGAATCACAAAGCATAGTTCGAGCTGCTTCAATCAGAGTTCTATTCCTTCTTTCAGCAACTCTATTTTGCTGAGGAGTTCTAGCAACACTGTACTGTCGAGCGATTCCCCTCTCGGCACAAAAGAAATTCAACTCAGCATTCTTGAATTCGGTTCCATTGTCGCTTCGAATCCCTTTCACTTTCTTGCCAGTCTGATTCTCCATAAAGATTATGAATCTCTTGATTAATTCTGCAGTCTCACTTTTGTTAACTAAGAAGAAAACCGAAGTAAAATGTGAGTAATCATCAGTAATTACAAGATAGTAAGACTTTCCAGACAGACTGAGCACATTCACTGGACCAAAGAGATCCATGTGAAGAAGCTGCATCACACTGTTAATAGTGTTTACAGTTTTAGGAAAGTGTGGTTTTCGATGTTGTTTACCCTTTGCACAAGACACACATTTTTCAAAAGTTATAAAGTCTTTTACAGGTAGACCTCTTACCAACCCCATTTTTGCAAGACGGTTTAGATTTTTCACGTTAGAATGTCCTAAACGACGATGCCACAGCATAGCATTGTGCTCAGAGATTTTGGTAAACAAACAGGCAACACCTTTAGTAGGAGGTTTATTCATGTCAATGACATATGCGTTGCCTTTTCGTTCAGATTTCAACAAAATCCATTCATCAGGAATGACCATTCCTGGTTTCAGAATAAGACAGTGTTTATCAGTGAAATGAGTTGAGTAACCGTTGTCGCATATTTGAGAAACACTTAGCAGACTGTGTTTCAACTCAGGAAAGTAGTTGACATCTTTGAAACAGAGATCACCATTCTTGACTGTGCCTCTTTGTGTGATCTTTCCTTTCTCGCCACCCGCAAAAGCAACATATCCTCCATTAAATTCTTCAAGATCAGAAAGTTGGGATAGATCACCAGTCATATGCCTGGAACAGCCACTGTCAATGACCCAAAGTCGAATGACAGCCCTCCATAGCCGTTCCTGCACATTACGCGGGTTTAGTTAGATTTTGGTACCCAAGCCATAGTTGTGGTGGGTACACCCTGTGCATTAAAGTACGTTACTTGCATCCAAATCAACTTTTCTTTAGAGTAGATAGGTTTATTATTGATGCACGATGATTTAGGAGAGTTGTTTGGAACATTATTCTTGGGTTTCCAAACTCGCCTAGAACTCTCCAATTTCTTGGATGCTTTAGGCGAAACAGAATTAGAGTTTGGAATGCAATTATTTGATTTTATTTTCATTTGTTTAGCTTTGTTCCAATCTCCATCAGAAGGCTTCATTTTGGAGTTCAGCTTCCTAACATGTTTAGATTTTGAAGTCTTATCCTATTTTGGATGCTTGACATTCCCTTTTGGAGCCTTCTGATGCTCTCCCCTTTTTAGTTTATCAGGACGATGCTGACAATTTCTTGCAATATGTCCAGCAATTCCACACGTGTAACATATTTGTCGCTTCACATGTGGTTTTGCTTGACATCCATCAGAATTTTCAGAACCTGAGGGCTTGTGTGGTTCCTAAGATGCAAACGAGACAGGTTTAGATTTGTCTTTAGAAACAGAATGACACTTAGTTTGCTTGTTTGATCTTGATTTTGGAGGAACATATTTAGCTTCATTTCCTCCTTTAGTCTCTTTTACCAAAAATTTTTTAGATTTATCAACTTTATTAGGCAAAACAACTGAATTCAAATCCACACAAATAGAATCAAAATAAATGTCAGAACATTCATCGCTCTTTAAAACAGAGCCCACACAATTCAAAGCATCAGAAGAAATTGAAATATTGTTTGACTTTTCAGAAATTAAAGAATTGTTTTTCTGAATTTTATTTTTCAAAACTTTAAAAGCAACGTCGTCCACATCATCTCCATCTACCCAATATTCAATAATTACTTGGTCTGCATTTGAAGCAACAGGGTTAGTATCATTAATTTTCTCACAAACAGTGTCACTTGATGCTGCAGAATTGCTCTCAGCTTCTTGTGACACAATTGGTTCTGAAGAGTCAGAATTATTTTCTTTTGAACATTCAGCAGGGGCTGCTGTGGTTTCATTACCATCCAACTCAAAAGACGCTCCTGATGTTGTTTCTGATTCTTCTTTGATCGAATTTGAATCAACTGTTTCAGATGATTCATTTGTTGATTCCACTGAAGCAACTGACTCTGAATTATCACAGTCAATCTTTTCATAGGATTCACTGGTTGAATCAGATGAAGCTGATGATTCAGTTTGAGATGCCTCTGCTTCCTCAGGTGATGCACTGTGGAGACTAGGTGATTCGCCCATTTCTGATTTCTCAGAAGTGGATGTCTCAGAGGTGTCGCAAGATGTGTCACATGACGAAGCAGATTCACCTTGTTTGCTCCTATTGAATTCTTTCATAAACTCAGTTAAACCTCTTAACATGGCAAACTCGATGTTATCTACATTAACTCTAGGCTCTTTTGCTTCAGGCTCTTTTGTGACAGATTTATTTTCACAAGATTGTTTTGACTCACATGATTCTTCCCCTTTCAACACTTGAAAATATTTATCAACACTTGCATTTTTCTCAAAGTTTAAGGTTTCAGTGTGATTTAAAACATTTTCTGATTTAACAAACGTTTGATTATAGGCCTGTTTTTCTAAGATGACTTCAGTATTATCAGGCCTGGTGATTTTTATCTTTCGAGGGCTTGACAGGCTCAGGCTTTCTATCCTCTGGTTTTCCATATTCCATCTTAGGTAAATTGTCTATCTCCTCTTTAGTCATAGGAATTGAGGAATAGTTATGGTTGTATGGTGGGGGTATGGATACAAAACCCAACCCCTTATTCCTCATTTCCTTTTTGCTATACTTTAACTGTTGATTTATCATTTTCTCGACCTTTTCGCTTGAAACATCAAATTTCTTAAAATTAAATTCTGTATTTTCGAAAGTCGATTTTAAGTCGTTTAATTCAACAGTTAATTTTTCAGATAGCTCCTCGAAGTGGAGATATCGACAGTTCGCTTCGCTTAGATCACTATGCAACTTTCAAATGTCACGTTTTTGAGCCTCTACCATCTCTTTATACCCATCCAGTTTCTTTTTAACTTCATAGCTACTGGATCTGGTATATTGAAGTTGCATAATAAGCGATTCGGCCTGTTCCTTAAAACCTTTTACCTTCTCTCTACATTTTAAAGTACAACAAACATCATCTACACATACGTCAGCCTCAGAAGGAGTGTAGTCATTCATTTGAGCCATGAGGGCATGATAAATCATTTCCTCAGCATCTTCAGCAGCCAAGTCAGCATCTTCTTTCACTTCTGCCATGAGAGCTTGATTTTGCTGGTACAAGGTGTCTGTAGTGATCTGCAGATCGTTCATCTGTTGGCTCCAGTCAAATCCCCCTCCTTCCTGAATCACTAATGCATTTCCAGGAGTTGCAACTGGTTCAGCAGCTTGAGTTCTTGCAGTAGTGTTTGAGGGTGAACCTTGAGTGGGACGAGTAACAGTGATGTTCGAAGTTGAAACAAAATTTGGAGCTGGTCGAGCTGCTGAACTAACAGTGACAGTAACATTTGGATCAACTCTTTCCCTTTTTGGCTGTTTGCACTCTCTAGCATGGTGCCCAGGCTCATGGCAGTTGTAACACCGGAGCTTAGCCTTATTCCAACCAATCTCACCATCAATTGTGTCCTAGTTGCTTCTACCGGTTTTCTTCATGAAATTTCTGGCACGAAACACTGCCATGGCCATTTGCTAAGTGATATCCATATCCTCAACATCATCAGGATGGACTTCCAACAGTTCAGCATAGTCGATGTTGTTCTTTACCCTTCCAGCAATAAAAGCATGATAACAGTTCATGAACCCTGTCATGAAAGCCATAGCTTGTTCAAAATCCCTTGAAGTAGCAACTGAGGAGTTTGTAGCAGCAAAAGCAGTAGTAATATTCGAAAGAAATTGTGTGGGTGTAGGAGCAGATGGATTAGTGGGCTGTGCAGCAGACAGAGTTTGGTTCACTTGTTGAGTAGCAGCGGGAAAGTAGCCAGATTGGTTAACAAAGGTTCCAAGATTAATAGGGAGCGGCACAGTAGAAGGTCCTGGAAGCGAGCTCATACCTTGCTGAGACATCAAGGCGCTGTTGGTCAACACACCTGCATTATTGTAGCTTGCACTGTGGTTGTAGAGCCTTTGTTTGTCATCCATTTCATAAGACTTTAGCAAAGAAACCAGCTCAGAGAGAGTCATTCTAGCTAAGTCCCTGGTTCTTTTGATGAGAGTTACATTGGTATCCCAATTTCTTGGAAGAGCATTAAGCAGTTTCTTGTTAGTAACAGACTTTTCAAGGCTGATATCATGAGTTTTCATATCACTGACCATGGCAACAAATCTTTGGATTTGATTTTCCAAAGTTTCCCCTGGGAAGTGATTGAATAGGTTGAATTTCTGGGTAAGCATTTCCCTTCGACTTTCCTTCATCTCTTCATTTCCCTCATAGATAGCCAGCAGAGCATCCTACATTTCCTTACCAGTTTTGCAATCACGAACTCCAATGTCAACTTCAGGTGCAAGAGCAGAGTGCAGCATTGCAAGAGCCTTGTTGTCAATGTCTTGCTTTTCTCGGTCCTCTTCAGTAAATTGAGACTCGGGCTTAGGAGCAGTTGTTCCATCAGCATCGTTCACAACATAGGTGATTACATAGGTCTGTTGCAGATGGACCTCCACGCCTTTGGATCCTTGATCCCCATGTATTGGATGAGCCTGAACTTCCATTCTGAAAAGGATCCCCCAGAAATGAGCCTGGGAACCCTGTTATTAGTTCCAATAATGTTATCTAGATCCTGGTTAATAGCAGCAGTGTCAGTCAATCCCAATTGATTAGTTTGAGCCATTTCTGAAAAAAAAAATTGAACTTATGAGTAACACGTAATATTAAATATAAAGACCAATTGAATATCACTAATGATTACAATACAGTTCAAACAATAATTCAGATGGTTCAAAATATAATTCAAGATTCAATCTAAAACAATTCAGTAGAAACAGTCCACGAGCCCAAATGGTCCAGTCCACGTGAATAGGTCCAATCCCAGTCGCACAAAATGAGTTGCACAAGACACCTTTTAGCTGAACCTTTGTCAATCGCACAAGTTACTATGACCCCTTTGATCGCACAAGACCGATCACACAAGTTGAATCGCACAACACGTCTTCAGTTGAACCCTTTGTCAATCGCACAAGATGTTATGACCGCTTTCAATGTGAACCTTTGCGTCGCACAAGAAGTCCAGTCGCACAAGATCACTAATCAGCAGTTCAACAGCAAACAGTGGATCGCACAAGATCTTCTCAGTCGCACAAGAGGTCCTCAATCGCACAAGATTTAAAGCTTGGGCCTGAATCCTTAATAGCCCAGACAAGTGTGATCGCACAACCCAAAGCAAATCGCACAAGATGTATTGTTGGGCCTCAGTACTTTAAAAGCCCAAAACACCACTCGTACAAGTCTTTCAATCGCACAAGCTGAATTTTGGAAGGATAATCTTGCCAATTTTCAAGCAAAATCCCGAAAGATTTGGTGATTTCAATTTCCGAATCTTTTCAAAATTTCCTGTAACAAACTTTCCAAAAATCTGCAAACACAATCAGCTTGCACACAAACAGATCAAACCCACAAATTATTCAAGATTTCTAATGAATATTTGATGAAAATCGAAGCACAAAACCCAGAAATTCAAGTATTTTCAAAGAAACTTTTAACCAAAAATGACGTGTTTGACTTAAAAACCCTTTTAATTTTACCAAACCAAACCTTTAGGATTAACAACAGTAGATAAATCTTAATTTTGACACCTAAAACCGTTGGTTTTCACAAGAATTTTTCATCAAAATAAGTCGAAAGTTCAGATTGGCAGATCAGTTTTGACTAACAATGTGTTAGATTTATTCTAACCAAAACAAAAGTTACTTTAAAATCGGTATTCGTGCTTCAATTTGGGTTGATAAACAGACGTAAACAAACATATTCTTAAAGAAAAAAATTGACAACTCAAATCTTTTCGAGCCAAATAAACAGTTAACAGAAAGAGATTATAAAATAGAACTAAAATCAGTAAAAAATCAAACCTTTTTTCTCGAACTTCGAGCACAATCAGCAGCAAAATCAGCCTTCAATCTTCAAGATATCCGATTCAACCGAGCCTTCGTGAGACTACTTAGGCTCTGATACCAATTGTAAGTCAAGGAACACTACAATCGGATATCAAACACCAAACAAGTAGCTGAAATACAAGTGAGATGTAGAAGATTGAACAAGCAATTGTATTGATTCAAGAACAAGAGCACACGATTTCTTGGAATCGTCTGGTACTCCAATCGCACAAAACACAAAGTTTGCTAATGAATCAACAACCAAATAAGACTAAGGACTCCCCTATTTATACATACATAGGTGATCCTTTTACATTGGGCCAAGCCCATACCCCATTGACACCAAAACAACCATACGAGCCCACTATATAGTTCGAACCCAAAACAAACATAATAATCCAAGACAGACGCAAACCTACACTAGTTTATGCCCTTACACAAGCCGAAGTGACTAATAGAGGTTTAAAAAGAATACTTGAGAAAACCGTAGGGTTAAATAAAAAAGAATGGGCCGATAAATTAGACGATGCTTTATGGGCGTTTCAAACATCGTACAAAAAAACAATAGGTACAACCCCATATAAGCTAGTCTATGGAAAAAGTTGTCACTTGCCAGTAGAAATAGCACACAAAGCCTACTGGGCAATTAAAAATGTAAACTTAGAAATTACAGGTAAAAATCGATTTTGCCAATTAAATGAATTAGACGAATTAAGGAATTATGCATACTCTAACTCCGAAATTTATAAGGAAAGAATGAAAAATTTACATGATAAACACATTAAACCTAATGAATTTCGAGTAGGAGACCAGGTTCTATTGTTTAATTCACGACTTCAATTATTTCCTAGTAAATTAAAGTCTAGGTGGTCAGGACCTTTTTCCATCACCCATATCTTCCCTCACGGTGCAGCCGAAATTAAATCTCGGAATGGAATTCCATTCAAAGTCAATGGCCAACGGCTAAAGCTTTATCAAGGATTCATTGAGGATGAAGAGGAAGAAATCTCGCTTCAGACGGTCGAAGAATGAAACAAAGGTTCAAGCATCAACATCATACTTGGTAAGTTACGAACAATCGGGAAAACATCTGAACCGGTAAGATTTCTAGAACCAAGTTTTGGAAACAGGGCACTCACACGAGCACTTAAAAAAAATTTAATTTTGCCTTATCAAGGATTCATTGAGGATGAAGAGGAAGAAATCTCGCTTCAGACGGTCGAAGAATGAAACAAAGGTTCAAGCATCAACATCATACTTGGTAAGTTACGAACAATCGGGAAAACATCTGAACCGGTAAGATTTCTAGAACCAAGTTTTGGAAACAGGGCACTCACACGAGCACTTAAAAAAAATTTAATTTTGCCAGCCCACGGGGCCGTGTCCGCCCAACTGTCGGGATAAAACCCCTTTTTTTCCTTCAGTTTCTTCATTCCACACGCCCTGTTTCCCCAAAAACTCTCTGGTTCCGGCAATTTTTTCTTCAGATTTCGACGTTTCCCCTTCTTCTAACAACATCAAGGTATGATTCTATCCTTATAATTAGTTAGATTAAGTTCTTGCATGTAGTTTAACATCAAAATTTGGGGAAAAATCTAGGGTTCTTCAACTTGAACCGGATCGAACCTCAAATTTTTTCATAAATCTGTTAGCATTAGTTTAGATACATGATATAGGAAATAAATCAACTTGTATTGTTTGTAGATTTGCCCGATTTCTCACAAAAACCCCAAACCCTTGTTTTTGAACCGAAAAAAAGTTGAAATTGAAGGGTGTTGGTGCATATGTCTGTCGACTTCATCTTGTATCGAGTCTTGTAAAATAGGAATTATAGATCAGGGCACGTTGTATGAGAAAAATAGGGTTTTAGTGTGTTTGGGTCATTCTGCACGAAATGGAAGAATCCATTTCGTACGAAATGGCAATGCCCTTTCCGTGCGAAATGCCTCGCCTATATATACCTGAGCTGAGAATTCATTTGTAACAGTTCCTGATTCCGGTACCGAAGTGCTGCCGTTGTGTCATTTGATCTGTAACAGTGTTAAATCAATATTCAAGACAATTAAAAAGTGAATCAAGCTGTTATCAAGTCTGTATCATTGAATTCCGCCTTTGATATGGATTAGAACTCTTCTGATAAACTCGTTTAGATCGAATCTCGATCCTACAAGTGGTATCAGAGCTTAGGAAGAAGAGTTCTTGCCATTTCAGCTTGTTTTCACCGTTTTTTCTGACTTCTACACCTTCTTTTTCAAAATTAACAAGTTTTTACGGTTAAAATAGATTAAATTTCACATATTACAAGCGAAACTGTGTTTTAATAAAGCCTTGAAAGAATTGGACCTAAAATTGACCTAAAACCAGATCAATTTGACAAAACTATGGCCGATAGGATGATGTCATCATCATTTCGTACAGATTGATATAGTCCATTTCGCACGGAATCATTTTTGTGGAATCCATTTCGCACGGAATCAACATCTTTGACTTCATTTCGCACGAAATCGACTGTTTGGATTTCATTTCGTATGAAATAGACTTCCATTTCATACCAGAGGACCATTTCGCTTGAATCCTGCATTTTGTGTGAAAGTGTTATTTCGTTTGAAAAGCTATTTCGTACCAAAGTTCAATTTCGTACCAAAGAGGTTACCGAAACATGGAAGAGGAATTTTATAATGCGTTTGCTACCTCACCAGCTGCACCAATTTCAGTTACCGAAACTCTTGAAATCGAAAATGAAACGGGAACGTCTCAAAAGCCTCCAAAGCTTATGTACATCGAGGATTTTAAAGGGTGGCAAAATCGTTTTGAAAACTGGGTGCAAGCCTATAAGTTCGATGCATGGTGCTCATTGGATGTAGATTACGTTAAACCGAAAAATGAACGTGGGATTGAAAAAGCTTTAAGAGACTATTCAATGGCTGAGAAATTGAAATACACCAGTGAAAAAATGATGATTAGTCTTCTTCAACAATCCGTAAAAGAAGATATTTTTGCGTTATTTCAACATGAAGAAACTGCTAGATCAATTTGGTTGGCGTTGATTAACAAGTTTAAGGGAAGTGCTGATATGATAAAGAACAAACAAGCTTTACTAAAGAAATCATTTGATATGTTTGTAGCTTTTGAAGGTGAAACAACTAAAATGACTATCGATAGATATTGTCATCTTGTTCTGGAAATGGGAAGATTGGAAATAAAGAAAGACGACGATGAATGGGATGATAAGCTAGCCGATGCGTTACCACAGAATAAATGGGGAACATATTTGCTGATTTTAAAACATATGAGAAAATCTGAAAGTATGAATTTAGCGAAGTTCATTCAAAAGATTGAAGAACATGAATTGGATATTCAGAAAACTGCTATCATGAATAATCCAAATGCTCAACAAGTTGTTAGTCTATACTACAGAGGAAACAAATTTGAGACTACTCCGAGTCCAAAGATTAAGACTGCTTTCAGTGCTGATAGTTCTTCTGGAACAAATGGTAGCACAGTAACTCAGAGTGGTGGATATTCGTCATCGTATTCAAGTTTTAATCCGAATTACACAACACCAAGTCCTCAACGACAGAACTCAACAAATCTGCAATGCAATGTTACATTGAATATTCAAAATGGTCAAAATCTTTCTCCAGAAATGGCTAAGCAACACATGGCATCACTTGTTACTATGTTAGAGTCTTATGAAAGTTTAGTTGCTGGAAGAATTGGAAATCCAATGCTCACCAAAGAAGATTATGACCAGATTGATGCTGAGGAACTTGAATTGATGGACATCAAGTGGTGTTTAGCCAGTGCTGTAAGAAGAGCAGAAAAATTCACACAAATCACTGGAAGAGATGATTTTCGTGATATTGTTGCATCTCCGATAGGGTTTGACAAATCAAAGGTTACTTGTTTTCGTTGCAAAGAAAATGGGCATTTTAAACGAGAATGTAAAAATAAAGAAGCAACCGGAAGACAATATCAATTTGGAAAGAATGATTATTATCAAAAATCAATTTTTCATCAGATTGTTCAACAACCATCATCATCCCGTGCTATTGAAGACGGAAAGAAGAAAGCTTTTCTTGTTAATCAAGACGATGAAAAAGTGGCAGAGGGATTTAGCTGGGACAAATACATTCCGGCTGATTCAGGATTAGTTGCTCGAATCTTGGAAGAAGAAGAAGTCAAATATAAGCCAAAAAGAACGAAGATTTTCAGATCATCAGAAAGTGATGAAGATACCGATGATGGGGAAGAGTACATTAATAATGCTAGAAAAAGTTTAGACTCATTCAGTTTTAATTTGTTTTTTGCAGATAAAATTGAGATGTTGAAAGAAAAAAGGGCTGCTCGTCTGAAGAAAGAATTGGAAGAATCAGAAGTAAGAAAGATTGCTGAAGAAAAGGCAAAAATGGAAGCCGAGAAAGCAGAAGTTGAGGAAAATTCGACAGAAAAGGTTGAAGTTGAAGGGTGGGAAGCAGAAATAGAATTCGATGAAGAACAAATGACTGAAAAAGTGATTGAGAAAATAGTTGAGAAGATAGTTGAAGTCGAAAAAATAGTTGAAGTTGAAAAAATCGTCGAAGTTGAGAAGATTGTTGAAGTTGAAAAGATTGTCGAGGTCACTAAACCTTGTTTGAAATGTTTGGAACCTTGCAAACATTGTGAAGAGAAAGACAAGAAGATTCGTGAACTTGAAGAGATGAAAGAAAAGTTGTTGTTTGATGTGAAATATGTAAAAGAATCGTATGATGTGCTAAACAGATCAGTTGATAGTCTGAACAAGACAAACTTAGAAGTAGATGCTGCTATGACAATGATGAGTTCAACATTAATGACGAAGCAGAGGGTCATCAATGAGTATATTGAAGACTGTGCAAAGCTGAAGCAGGATTTGGAACTCGAAAAGATTGAAAGTGAAAGAATCAAACGATTGCTGTTGAGTTACACAACTTGTGATTATTTGATTGATCGAGTTTATCCTACTGTTGCAGGTCTTGAAGCATTTCAAGAAAAAAAGATGGAAGATACGGATGCTGGTAAGAAACAAAGTGTCAAGTATAACAAGTGTCCGCCTCCAATCTGGGAAAGTTATTCTCCCAGAAAGCCAAATGAGGAGAGATTAAAAAAGGCAGTCAATATAAAGCTAAAGTCTGAAACCATTGATGAGTTACCAGACAACATTGATGTCACATTCACAGCGTCTGACACTGATCATGAGTCTGAGTTATTAAAGAAAGTGGTCGATCAGGTGTTGGATATGGATGAAGAGTCAAAGTCGGAGTCTAAATCTGAAAGTTCAAGTTCATCAGAAAAGAGTCCGAGTTCACCAGTCAAACGGGTTTACAATAAAGAATTTTTGTTATCAAAAAATAATTTGAATGACGAAACATTCAAAGTAGCATATACTTTGAAAGATTCTGACAAATTATTTTCTGATGAAGAATTTCCAATAAGAAGTGTCAAAATTGAAATGATCAAACAGGTTTTCAAATTAACGGAAATTAATATTTCTGAAATAAAAGATTTAAATCTTGCTGAAAAACCTAAAAAATACACTTCAAGAGTTCAACAGAGATTGAACAAGAAAAAGAGTTATAGTTCTGGTTCAGGTTTTCAAAAGAAACCAAACCATAACAGTAATTTCAAAAAGAAGGGTTTAGGTTTTATTCAACCAGAAAATTATAAAAATGAGAAAACTTATAAATCAAAAACTAAATTTGTTTCAGGAGGAAGTTCTGAAGAAGAGCAGAAGACACCATTCTGGAGACAGTCAAACCAAGAGTTTCTTGCTGAGAGAAAAAAGATTGTGCAGAAGAAGTTTGTATCAAGAGTTGACAGAAGAACCTGTTTCAAATGTCAAAAAGTCGGACACATTGCTTGGAATTGCCCAACAAACACAAAACCGGGAGTTTCTTCAAACTCAAGTTTGAAAAAGAAATGTGTTGATAAAACAGAACAACCGGCAGAAAAGTTTAAAGAGTTCAAAAATTCGACTTTCGAAACTGGTGAAAGTTCGAAACAATTTTACAAAAGAAAAGTCGATTTAAAAAACCAAAAATGGATTGTTAAATCTGAATCAAATTCTGACAATGAATCTGACTCGTCAAAGTCAGAGGAGTCATCTGTTGTGAAAAATGCTGAGAATTCCGTTCCAGAAATGAACGATGAAAACTTTCCACCATTGTCAAAAGAAACTTTGAAGTTCAAAGTTGGAAAGATTGAGATCTCAGATCAATTCTTCCCTGGTAAAGAAGAATTTGATGCTGAAAAAGCTTTTAATGGAAAAGTAAAACATGTCTTTGGAAAGATGGTTGATGGGAAGGTAAAGAATGTGAAAGATTTTTACAAATAAAAAAAGATGGTGGGATAGAGTTGAATCAAAATCACCCAAGGCTGGTCAGGCTTGGGTGACAGCGTTTTCTACTTAAAATTCTGACTTGCCAGAACTCCTAGGTTGGTAAGTGTGGAGTAGGAATCGGCATCTTTCTACAAATACAAGTGGTATTTCAACCTACAAGTGGTAGTTATTCTTGAAAAATTGTCATATTTCATTTTACATATAATATGGTTGAATTGACAAGTGGTTAATCAAGGTCATTAAGTTGAACTTGATTTAACTTTCATTAAAGTGGTTAAGAAAACAAAGTGATGATCATAACCCCACAAAACTAATTTTCCGGAAAAACCATTTGATTAATACAAACTTAAGTGTTTTGAAATCATAATGGGAAAATAGTTTGTTGACAGGGGGAGTTCTGATTGTTTATGCCAAGTGGATGGCGAATTGAAGCAATTCGTATCAGTTTGTCATTTTTTTTACAGTTTGTTTTCAAATTTTCTCGTAAAATCAAAAATTGAAACATATTTTGGATTTTAGGGGGAGTAAGAAAATTTTTCAGAAAATCCATAAACATTAGAAAATTTGAAAATGTCAAAAACATTGAAAAATTCAAAATGAGTTTTGTTGAGAAAAAGAGGAAATGATAGTACATCA
This sequence comes from Helianthus tuberosus, assembly GCA_030545235.1. Classification (NCBI taxonomy): domain Eukaryota; kingdom Viridiplantae; phylum Streptophyta; class Magnoliopsida; order Asterales; family Asteraceae; genus Helianthus; species Helianthus tuberosus. Next base: position 20,382 of record JARYGA010042302.1, read on the forward strand.
GTTAGACAGTTATGGTATGCTAAAGAAATGTAATGATTAAATAGTATTAAACGGTCTCACTGATGATATGCCGATAGGTTTTTACACATTTAGTAAACTTTTTCGGGATATAAACTTAAATTCAAACTTGCTTGTTTCGTGGGGAACACTACTTTGATATATAGGTAACCCCTGAAATCTTGTTTGAAGGACCCCTCTTTCTCAAATACTAGGTCTTTATGCTCAGTGATATCTGGGGTATTATCCCGGGACTTCTGATAATGCGGAAGAACTGGCCTAGTCCCCGTATAATACTTTACGCTTGCTTGAAATAAAAGCACCCCCCTCAGCATAAAAATGATGAATCATTGAAAAAAATGTAAATCATGTGCTATTGTAAAAAAGATCCTCTAAAGGGGACACACCAAAAGTCAAGCCTTCAACTCAGAAAAAAATATGAGCTCTCAAGGTTTCGCAATTAACCCCTTACAGATATTATCTGTGGTATACTCACCTGTAAGACTGAATATTGGGATCTGAATACGGGAGTATATTCAAGAGGTGGGACACATGAATGAGTTTAAGTTTTTAATACACCTAATTCGTATCCTGAATCAGTTGAAATTTGTGTGAGAATTTAAGTGGATAAGTATATCGTCAATCTAAGTGAACTGTTTAATTCTTAATGTGTAACTAAGCTCAACGGTACTTGTGACTTGTCAAAAACTGATATGATCCTCTTACACAAACTCACAAAAATATTGTTTGTATATATTTCTTTACTGTTTTTCATTATAAACAAAAAGCCCAAAAAGATTGTGTTTTTAGTTTAATTTTTTTTTTGAAAAATACAAAAAGTTTTTCGACGACTGTTATTGAAAAGTTGATTTTCAAAATTCCAAGTGCTAAACATGATGAACAGGTTTGGGAGAGGTTGTTTTTGAAACAAGAAAAATGATATTTTCACAAGTGGTCATCAAAGTCTAAAATTGTAAAATCATTTTTGATGTGATATCTACCTAGTGATGATTTCAAAATTTGTTAAATTTTAAGTTTTAAAATTTGTGAAACTCATGTTTTGGGTAGAGGATATGCAGGTTAACCAGGTTTTGAATCCAGAAGAGATTTTCTGCATGAGCAAATGCAGAATAGAGCCTGGAATCGATCTTAAATCTATGAAGATCAGACTACAATCCCAGTATAACTTAAAGGGGGAGTCTGCTAGAAAAGGGGAGTCTGATATTAGTAGAGCCAAGTTAGGTCCTGAGGTTCTCGCAAGCTGCTGATACTGAAGAACTTAAGGAATCAAGGGAAGATAGAGCCAGGGTTGAGATCCTGGAAAAGAGAGAGAGAGAAGAAGAGAAAGATCAAAGGAAGCTTACACTGTCAGAAACTTTGAAAGAGAGCCCAAAGACTGATAAAGGCTAAAGTCTCAACATACTGAAGATTTGTACTGAAGACTCGTCGACATCCAAGGGGGAGTCTGTTGGTGCATATGTCTGTCGACTTCGTCTTGTATCGAGTCTTGTAAAATAGGAATGATAGATCAGGGCACATTTTATGAGAAAAATAGGGTTTTAGTGTGTTTGGGTCATTCCGCACGAAATGGAAGAATCCATTTCGCACGAAATGGACTTTGTCCATTTTGTACGAAATGGCAATGCCCTTTCCATGCGAAATGCCTCGCCTATATATACCTGAGCTGAGAATTCATTTGTAACAGTTCCTGATTCCGGTACCGAAGTGCTGCCGACGTGTCATTGGATCTGTAACAGTGTTAAATCAATATTCAAGACAATTAAAGAGTGAATCAAGCTGTTATCAAGTCTGTATCATTGAATTCCGCCTTTGATATGGATTAGAACTCTTTTGATAGACTCGTTTAAATCGAATCTCGATCCTAAAAAGGGGTAAACGGTTTATTTTTAGAAAAAAACGGCACTTGGGGTTTCATTTTCGGGGAAAACCGCCCCTACTGGACCAAAAATTTTTAAGTTTTCGGGACCGGGTCGAAAATTGGGAATTTAGAGAAACAGACGCCTGGACACGGGGTCGTGCTCAGCGAGCACGGGGTCGTGTCCAGCCAAATCCAGCTGAACATGGGGCGTGTCCGCTGAACACGGGGGCGTGTTCAGCCGACGGTTTTCAGTTTTCTTCGAAAATTTCACTATTTCGTACTAATTGTTTGGTGTTTTCTTTCAGATGGCCAAGAAATTTACCAGATTCAACGCAAGTGAGTTGGCTGCTCAGGCACGGTATGATGTGTTAAGGACTAGGCCTGAAGAGAATCCCAGACAAGTATGCATGGACACTCTTGAGGCAGTGAACCAAATAGACCGCTTCAACAACATTGTCACCAGCCCACTACAAGTGGCTCTTTGCAGCTTCACTCCGTGCATGAATACAACATGGAATTTTACAGCACGTTTGTCCTTAAGCCAAGAGCCGATCTGTTTGAAAATGATGGGGTAGAGTTCCGTTGTGGAGGAACCTTGTACTCGATTTCAGTGGCACAATTTGGGGCAATAGTCGGGCTGTACTCGGAAGAGGATGCTGGGTATTAAGAGAACACCAGCGGTCTACGCGAGATTCCGGAAAACCAACGCCAAGCTGCTTGGGCTCAAATCAGGGAGGGCAACTATAACCCAAGCCGAACTAAGAGCACGATGTTGAGGGACCCTCTCTACCGTTACATCCACAGGGTCCTCAGTTACTCTCTCTGCCAGAGACACGACAGTGGCGGTGTTGTTGGGTTGCGTGATCTTCTAGTTCTCCATTGCATTCACAATCGTGTCAACCTCGATGTTCCATACCTGCTACTCCGAAACATGCACCTGAACCAGCTTGCTACTCCCCCGACTCCTATCCTGTTTGGAGGGTGGATTTATCGCCTTTTCAAACACTTTGTGCGGATGCCGAGGTCCTTTCACAAGGGACCGTGGTCGGGAAAAGTGTACATGGTCATTTGCCGCTCCATGAACTTGATCTATGAAGCGGATGACGGGACGGTCAGTTTTCAAACAGTTCAAGGGCATGCATGGAACCCGCAAGAAGCACTCGTCTTACACGCTCCACACGTCCGTCTTCCTCCCCAGTACCACTACCAGCACAAGGGTGATCCGGGTCAATCCTCCTCTCAAGGAGGCGGTTTTCCTAACTTTCAAAGCTTACATGATTTATTGTAGGAAAACCTTATGTGCACCAGGAACACCTACAACATGGCCAACAACACATACGCCTGGGTCGGAGCGATAGAAAGAAACATCTCCGCATGCAGGATGACATCGGAAACATCCGGGAGTATATGGCGGGCCACGGAGGGGATGGTGATGATGAAGACGAGGACATGGATTGAGCGGGAGGAGTTGGAGGTAGTGGCACACGGTTGGAGGTCTCACAGCTTAACCCCTTTTATCTCATGAACAATTGCATGGCTTGCGTGCCATTTGTTGAACAATTTACTTCCTTTAACACTTTTTAATTTCTGCATTTCTTTTCTTTTTATTTTGTGACTTGGATGATGAAACTTTGGTAATTTTGGATGTTGGTTATTGTTTGGTGTGGTATTTATTAGTAAAACAGGTACATACGAGGCTTAGAGCACTAAACATTAGTGCTACTAAATCCGGGATAGCAGAACCGCAAGAAGAAACCTGTTTTACATGTTTGCAGATTGTCCACACGGGGTCGTGCTCAGCCGACACGCCCCCGTGCCCATCGCCCAGACCTGCTGTTGTCTAAATTATCCAGACTTTTGTCCAACACGGGGTCGTGCTCACCAGGCACGCCCCCGTGTCCACCTTCTGTAAGTTATTGTTACTGGCAATCTGACCACGGGGCCATGCTCATCCGACACGGGCCCGTGTCCAGGTGCCCAGTAACATTTAATTTTTGTTTAACATACCTTTTTACACATTCAATCAACCTAAAAACTTATTTTTGGGACATATTGAGGACAATGTGTAATTTAAGTGTGGGGGGGGGGGGATGCTAAAACCTTGAAATTTTGCAAGTCCTAATTACAAGCCTTACACAAAACTCTATTGGAACCGCTAAACACCCCAGATTTTTTCAAAAACTTTTCATTTTTTTTACTTGTCTTGGTTTAAATTGGGAATAACAAGTTCTAAAAAGGTTATATTTTTATAAATTTACAACCGATAGCGTCGTGATAAAAAGAACCAACATAAGAAAATTATGAAACGGCATGACAAATCTAGTTAAAATTTGATTATATATACTTGATCACATTAAAACCCCATTCCCACAAAAAGTGAGTTTTGAGCCTTTATTGAGCATACAAATACACATCTTTAAACTAAATGCTCATTTTTCATTTCTTGTGTGAATAGCCGCTTGGTTTCTTACGACTCTAGAACTTGCCATGACAATACATTCCCAGTCCTTACCAACTTAAACCCAACTAAGTAAATGATGGAGGCATTAGGACTACCCCTTTTTATTTCAACACCATTATTTTTTTTTACCACCTACCCAAAATCCCCATAGTTAACCCCTTTGTGCCTAAACCTTTTCATTTCTAAACCTAAAACAAACACCCTTTACCCACCAAAACCCTTTTTCATTTTAAACCCTTTATTTTAGTAAAAAGCTCGGTTTCCATGTGACATTCCTTAACAAAAAAAAAATGATGAAGTATAGCAATAAACAAACAAGTTCATCAAAAGAAACTTTGTTTGAAAAATGCCTCATTAAAATAAAAAGTCACAAAAATAAAATGTTTTACGAAAACCGACGCTTTTTACGCCTTTTAGCCCTTTTCTACTAACCACTAACCCAAAAACCACCTACCTTTAACCCAAGCCTAACCCTTCCCCAAAGTCCTCTTGATATTTACAAAGGTTTATAATTAAAAAGGAGGAGGATTGATTGCTTGGCAAGCATATGGTAGAAGTAAGTTCCATGCTGGTCTCGAGTGTTTCACAAAAATACATCTTCGGCCGAGTGTTGAGTGATCCCCCGTGAGGTATGTGAACTTGTATATAAATGGAATTTTAAAGAGGCATGTTATGCCCAAATAAGTAATTTCTCTTATGAAATGTTCTAAGTAAATCATAACGAATAGGATTGTAAATAATATAAAAATAAAACCTAATAAAGATCTTGGAATCCCGATACTCTAGACAAGCCCAAAAACCTTCTCTTCTACCCAGTCCATTTGGGTGTGTAAGCCACATTATAAAGAGTTTTGCTTGAGGACAAGCAAAGATTCAAGTGTGGGGGTATTTGATGTGCGTAAAATTCAACATATAAATTACATCAAATGAGGCATAAAACTAACCCTTTTTAGTACTAATGTTGGAAAAAGTGTGCTTTTGTCTTCCTTTTGTATTTTCAGGGTTAAATGAGCGTAAATAAACAAAAGAAGCAAAAATACAGCTAAATCTAACCCAAATACAAGAAAAGGAATAAACGTGGCATGCCCGACCCCTCGACAGCATCTTCCCAAGCAAAAACAGAACAACAGAAAGCTTAACACGCCCCGTGCCCAGCGGACACGGGGGCGTGCCCAAGTGTCTGCAGAAAGGACAAAGTTGTAGAAGCTTCTATTTCCCAACACTGGGGCATGCCCAGCTCCACACGGCCGTGGTCAACGCTAAGATTCGCAGAATCCAAGCAAATCTTGATAGTACAGATACGCTTCTACACACGGGGACGTGCCCAGCAGACACAGGGGCGTGGTCAACTAATACAGACAAACTGCATTAAATGAAGAAAGAGAAAGAGGATGGACACGGGGCCGTGTCCGGGCTTCTGTGCAGGCTATAAATAGGGGTGCTTGTTTCATTTCAAAGGCATCCCTTGACAAACCACCTCTCTCCCACTTCACCCACACTCCATCACCATCACAACACCCACATCCACCACCATCATCCATCATCCATCATAGAGTGTGTGTAGTAGTCTCGGGATCCAAGATTGATAGTAAGAGTTCTTGACAATCAAAGGCCATGTTTACCTAAGTCTCTTACATCACTTGGTGAAGACAAGCATTTAGTGTAATACTTTTGTTTTTTAATCTTTTCGCACTTTTTATTTGGTTTTGTATTAATGACTTTAATAACTAGTTTCTTATGTTGATGGTTAAACTTCCTTATCATTTGTCCGTGGTGTCTTGGCGTTATTTTATTGTCTATATAAAATAAAAGATTTACACCATTCATATCTCCACGGTCTATATGGAGATATGTTGGCTACCTGGTCGGGGGTTAAGGGAATGGTTTGGTAAGGTTCTTACCTTGTTCAGTGTATAGATCCTGCAAGGACTTGGGTCAAGCTTACTAGGACCTCCTTCAATACCCACTGGTATTAGATGGCGGGGGTGTGAATGGCTTGATCCCCTCATATGTAAACTACTATTAATACATTAACCCGACTACTTGGGATTGTATCCCTGCTGACTCAAACCACTTAGCCGAGGGTAACGTCACCTTCAAAAGAGAGGCCTACCACATTACGCGTTAATAACTTAATTAATTATCTTTCAATATTCCAACCCTTTAGGATTGTATCCTTGCTGACTCAAACTACTGGGTTGAGGGTAACTTCACCATCAAAAGAGGGGCCTACTACTATAACTAAGATAATCTCTTAAAAAGTGCAAAAGTGCGGAAAATATCAAAGGTTACACTAAAGACGCGTCAGATTCAAGTGATTCATCTTGTCTATCTGTTTTATTTTTATTTTTATTTTCAGCATTTTTAGTTAGCTTTTATTTTCTTTTTTAAAACCTTTTTCTAACTTTTTGATTTGATTAGACGTTGAGGATAAACCGGTACTAAAAGCTCTTGTGTCCTTGGACGACCTCGGTATCTTACCGATGCTATACTACGCTCACGATGGGTGCACTTGCCCATATGTGTGTTTAGTGTTAGTAAAATATCGTGTTTTATAAATTTAAAACTTGACTAAAGTGTTAAAAAGGGCTTAAAATTTACGTAAATATATAACACACCGCACACATCAGCATCCTATGAGCGCATAGGACAAATCCAAAGACAAGCAATGCCGAGACACCCTTCAGCCTAGTCTATGGCTCTGAAGCGGTGATCCCTGCCGAAATTGGTCTCCCTTCACCAAGAATGCTGGCTGTCAACAAAATTGACAACAAAAGGAGCGCAAACTAGACTTGGACCTCTTGGAAGAAAGGCGCGAAAACGTATCCATCAACGAGGCTAAATTCAAATCCAAGGTAGAAAAATACTACAATGCGCGTGTGCGAATTTGCACGTTCAACCCAGGAGACTATGTCCTACGCGATAATGAAGCCTCTAACACAGAGCACCTAGGAAAACTTGCATCCAAATGGGAAGGCCCCTTTGTTAGGAAACTTTATTTGTAAGTATTGAAGAAAATCAGATTCAACTTGATCTATGAAGAAGACAACAGTCCTGAAGATCACAACAACAAGAAGAAGATCGGATAGGACAACTGAAATGGACAACATCTACTTCAAAGAATCACAAGTTGATCAAGAGCTGAAGAAGATTATCAGAAAAGGTTATTTCTGATGGATCTGATGATATTTCTTATGAAATATCATCAGTTTCTAACGATTCTGATCATCAGATTTTCTGATGATTTGTTCACCAGAATTTCTGATGAAGTGGTTTATCAGAAATTCTGATGAATACCCCACTTGTCTAAAAATCAGCTCTATCCTACCACAATAACCGAAGCAACTTGACATTATTGGATATCATGATTACAAAGGCAACTTGACTGTTGGATTCAATGAATATGTCAAATGGCTACTTTATGCAGGACTTATTGCATGAATAAACAATTGTTTATTCATGTACCCAGCCTTCTTAAATAGAAGGCTCACCAAGCAGAAGACGATGAGTTAAGCTTAGCATTCATACATACTACAAAACTCCATTGCCCTCTCACCCACAGAATTCAAGATTCATTTGTATTAGATAATAATCTTACAATCACCTTGTAAACTATTTTGTTTCAAAGTGATATAAACTTGATAATTCTGTAGGTCTTGTTTCTTGAAAGTCCGATTTCCATTTCCGCACATCTTTTTCACATCTACTGAAATCACTTGCCATATTACGTGAAAAGAAGTTTTTAAGTCCAAACTGGGACCAACAATTGGTATCAGAGCAGATTGAATAAACTATTTTCAAACGATCAATCACTCATCTTCTTTTCTCTAAATATGGCCAGCTTTCAATCATGGAATAATGCTTTTAACATTGGTTCTATGTCCAAACCTCCGACTCTGGTCAGAGAGGAATACCCCCAATGGAAAATCAGGATGGTCAATTTCCTTAATGATCATGACCGAGCTCTATTTCAATCCATTGAAAGGGGTCCACATATACCAATGACTGAAATACCAGCTATTCCAGCAACTGACCAATCACCTGCAATCCCTGCCTCCCGAGCTCCCAAAAGTGAAATAAACTGGAGCGCGTAAGACAAGGAAAAAGGTGGCTGGGGATGAAAGGGCAAAGTCACTTTTAAAAATGGCCATCCCCAATGACATATTTTCACAAGTTGATGCATGTGCATCAGCTAAGGAAATATGGGATCAGTTGGAAAATCTTTGTGAAGGAGGAGAAAGGATGAGAAGAAACAAGAGAACAAACAATGTTTCCTCATATGAGAGGTTCAAAAGTTTACCCAATGAAAGATTAAATGATACATATCAAAGATTTACAAAACTTTTGAACGAGCTAAAGAAATTTGGTATAACAAAATCAAATGATGAAAGAAACATAAAAGTTCTAGATGCTTTACCTGGAGAATGGAGAAGTCTAACCATGACTTTGTCCTCAACCTTAGAACTAGGAAATACGAGTCTTCATGACTTATACAGCATCTTGATCCCTAGAGAGGAAGAAATATTTGAAGAAACCATTCAAAGAGGGGGATCTTTAGCTCTTATCTCAAACTCACAAAGAACACCACCTACCAATGATCCACAACCATCAAACAGCCAAAATCTTGAAATTTCTGATACATCATCAGATTTTTTAGCTTTTGCCGAATCAATAGCACTGCTCACCAAAACATTTGAGCAGAGGTTGAGGGGAGGAGGCCAGAGATACCAGAAAAGTGACAGAGGGAGGATGGATGGAAGATCTAAGGAAGAAGGTAGATCTAAGGATAAGGGGAAGGCTGAAGTTGTGTGTTACAAGTGCAAGCAGAGAGGTCACTATGCATCAGAATGCAAGACAAAGAAGCTCAAAGATGTTGCTTATTATGAGTAGAAGCTAGAAGAAGCAAAGAAGCAGCAAAAAGTCAGCTTAATTGCTGGGACAGATACATGGCTATCTGATAATTCTTCAGATGAAGAATAAGAAGAAGAAATGACTAATTTCTGTCTGATGGCACTTGCTTATGACCTACCAGAAACTTCAGGACAAAAGTTAAATTTAGATAATCTTGATCTTGAATACAAGCTAAACAAGATCATGTCAGATTTTCTAAATCTGCAAGATAAACATCAATCAGATAGTAAAAAATATGATGAGTTGCAAAGGACCATGAATAAAATCATAATTGAAAACCAATTACTCATAGAAGAAAGTTTAGATCAAAGAGCTAAAATTGAGTTCTATGAAAATGAAAGAAAAGATCTTTACAAGAAAATCAATGATAAAGAAATTAATGTAAGAGGTTTTCAACAAGCCAAAGAATTCATAAACTTCATTGAGTCCACACCAAAGAACAAAGGAGAGGGTTTAGGATATGTAAAAACAAGAGAAAATAAACCCACTGTCTTTGTAAAAGCAACCCATCTGATTTCTGATAAATTTTCATCAGAATCTGATTCTGAATCTTGCAAGTCAACCTGTTCAGAATACTCTTTTGAAAAACCCAACTTTAAACCAAAAAGAAGTGAATGCAAACAATAATCTTTAAAGACTCCAAAAGCAGTTCACTCATCTTTTTAAAATTCTCCAATCATTCCATTACAAGAAAGAATATCAGAAAATTCTGATAAATCTTGTATGTGTGTTGACATACTGAAGCTTGTTCAACACCATCGCCAAAAGAAAAATGAAAAATATGTTTATGGCTCAGCATACAACAGATATTCTGATGATAGACCATCAAGAGAAAATAATCTGATTAAAATCTCATCAGATAGAGTACCCAAGCAAGCCTGGGTACCAAAAACCCTCTAATTTTTCCATTTCAGGACCATCATGTGCAGCAGATCTGGTACTGCGACTCAGGAAGCTCCAAGCACATGACTGGGGGCAGGAGCTTGTTGGAACTTATGAGATCGTTCATACTTGTACTGGATTAGTTTTGTTATAGTTTGTAGCTTATTTTAAAGTCTAGGGGCATATTTTGTAATTAGATGAAAGTAGCAAACCTGACTTGGTGTAGTTAAGATTCCAGCATAATTATAATTATGCTGGCAAGTCAGGATCTATATAAACCCATGTATTGTTGCCCTAGCCAAGCTTTTGGCTTGTTTGGTGAATAGAAGTGTTGTTTACATTCAATCTTTGATATTGTGCTCTAATCAGATTTCCAAGGTGCTTTATTGATTTACATTCTTGTTTGGATTCAATACAACACTTGGTGTATTCATCATTCCATTAGCTTCATCTTCATTCTTGATTCTTCTTAACTTTTTCATAGTACAAACACTTAATCAATAGGTGTTTTGGACTAAAACAATCAACCACTGTGATCCGGATTGATATTGGGATCTACAATTTGGTATCAGAGCCTTAGTGCTCTTGGTTGTTGTGTTTTTGTTAAGATTTTTCAAAGTTTTGAAGGTTTTTCAAAGTTTCAAGGTTTTTCAAATTTTTGGACTTAAAATGGATTGATTTGGTGTGTTTAATCGATAGGTTGTTGTTAATCTGTGATTAGGAAGTCATTTTGGACATTTTGATGCATTAAAACATGGTTTTTGAGTTGTTTTTGGGCGATTAGAGGGTTTTAGTTCGTGTTAAACCCTCTGGTTGGCGAAGATAATCTTGAATATAGCGAAATTATTTTGAAGATAGAGAAATCATTTTTGAATACAGCGAACTTAAGCTTGAATATAGCGAAATCATTTTGAATATCGCTTAATCGTCAATTTCGCCGACTAAAACTCGAGCGAAGTTGTCGATCTCCGGCGAAATAGTGCCAATTGTCCCTATAGCGAAATTATCGAAGGCGACTTCGAGAACCGTGATAAAGAACCACAGTGTTTTTATCACGGTGTCTGGCGAAATAAGCCAAACTAACGTGTGTGTTTATTGTATCAGCGGAATTAGCTTCTTCGCTCATGCAGGATTTCTCCGCGTACCGGCGAAGACAATTGAGCAGCGAAGATCATCGGCGAAATTCGTTCTGTTCCTCTAATTTCAGTCAGATCTCCGGCGAAATTACCTATTTCATCGGCGAAATTGTTCACCACCAGTCAATAAGCGAATTTACCTTCTGATCAGCTTTCCTAAGTAAAAAACAAGTCAAAATGTCGGTGAATCAACTAAGTCCAATCGCTCAAGCTGAACTCGAGACTGGAACCACCACAAGACCACCAAAGTTGAAAGGAGCAGAATATTTCGGTACTTGGAAGAATCGAATCAAGTCATTCTTCGAATTCACTGACTACAATCTATGGCTTTCTGTCATCGATGGACCCCACATTCCAACGGTGGTTCAAGGAGATGTGATAGTCAATAACAACGACCCCACAACCTTCACCGATGAAGACAAATCTCTAATCTAACGCGACCGTCGTGCACATGCTGCCTTAACCATAGCGTTGTCAACTGACGACTGTAACATGTTTGAAGAATACAGAACTGCTAATGAACTATGGCATGCTTTGATCGAACACTACGAGGGAAATGAAGAGCTGATTGAGAGCAAAAGAGACATGGTTCAGACGCAATACGACATGTTTGGTGGAATTCGTGGAGAAAGCCTTTCCGATCATATCAGTTGCTTTCTGAATATGATGACCAAGATGAAGAAGGCAGGAAATCCTGTCACTAATCGTGCTGCCATAAAGAAGCTTCTGGATTCGCTTCCCAAGGAATGGAGTCTTCAGTGCATGATGATAAAAAGAGATTTCCTCAACAACCCAAATCCTATCACTTTGTCTGATTTAATCAACACTCTGAAGGCTTTTGAAATAGACGTCAACAAACGTGAAATGAATACAGCTGGTTACTCCCCAAAGGCAGCTCAGACCTCTACTGGACTAAAGAATGTGGCATTTCTAGCTTCAGGAGCCACCAGTAAACAAGCCTCAGAGATGTCCTACTTTAACGTTTCCGCAAGCGCGTCAAAGGCTCCACAATCTAGTGATAAGGGTGCTGTGGTTGGTGATACACAAGCTTTGAAAGTGTCAACTGAACATGTGACACTTTTTAACATGTTTTTTAGTAGCCATGAAGCTCTAATGTCGGGGGAACTCAAGAAAGAGATGCTCACTGCTGAAGATATGTATCAGGTTGATCCTGATGACATGGAGGAGATGGATTTAAAGTGGCAGATGGCTATGATCACTTTAAGGTTGAAGAAGTTTCAGGATAAGACTGGAAAGCGTGTGGGTCTTGGAAAAGCTGGTTTTGACAAATCCAAACTGAGATGTTACAACTGCAAGAATCTTGGTCACTTCAAGCGTGATTGCCCCTTGTTAAAGGAAGGAAACATTGAAGCCACTCCTGCTGTGAAACAAATTACTATCGAAGAAAACAAAACCAACGCGTCTCCCAATACACCAAAAGCTCTTGTTGTTGAAGATTATGATTGGGGTGAAGAAATTGCTAAAGCCAAGGAACAAGTCAACAAAGCTCTCATGGCAAAGATCTCAAGCTGGTCGTCATCAAAACAGTTTGAGAAACAGACTGCTGGAATCCCAAAGGGGGACAATATTGTTGACAAGGGTCTGAAAAGCATTCTCATCTCCCCGGAGACTGAGAAAGGAAAGAATTCTGAAAAAGCTGAAAAACCCAAGGAGCATGTTCCTAAGGAGTCATCTGATGAGAAGAAAGAAAAAGTCTCAGCCGCAGCAATGAAAACAGAATCCTCCAAAGAAAAAGCTGACAAAGACTTGGTAAATAGTATTCCACATAACTTTAAAGTAAAGTTATGCACACCAGCATGCGTTGATGTCGTGGTACACTATAAATCTCTTAATCTAGAATTTGAGAGGCAAAAAGACAAAGCTTTAAAATTTAACAAAGAACTTAAACAGAACGAGGCCGCATATCAGAGAAATTTGAATTCAACTTTAGCTGAAATGCAAACTCTAAAAGAATTTGTTTTTAGAAAAGATTTTATCATTAACGATCTCACAGACAGATTGGAAAAAGCTTTGAACGAAAAGAATAAAGCAAATTATCATAGACAAATGGAATGTCAGTCAGAAGGCCTTTACTGACATCAAAAACTGCCAACGACCAACGTATGTTAAAGATGGGATCGGGTATAAGGATAGGCAGGGAAATGAAAGAAAACTTTTCTTTCCACCACATAGCAAAAACTATGTGCCTATGCCAACTCCTCATCCCGACAATGATTTCATAGATGAAAAGGACTCTATAGAACAAAATGATTCTTTCAAAAATGAAACAACCGCTAACATTCCTAAAAGTAATGCAGATCCAATTGTGTGTAAAGAAGATGTGTACGATGAGGATGGAGACTGCGGCGGTTCAAAAATAGGAATAGGTTATTCAGGCGACCGTTATTCCACTGTTAACTGGTTCGCCTGGAACTGTTCTAAGAAAAACAATATTTGGGATGAATGTAATAATTTAATTAGGACGGATGACTGTAATGGCCGTGTGCCTAAATTTAAATCTTTGGATGACTGTAAGGGCTATGTGCCTACATTCGAGACCCGTGATCGTGAACATGCTATGTTTGAATGTCATGATTTAAATTCTGCATTTTGTGATGATAAAAATGTTTGTGAATCTCCTATATTTGTGCCAGAATTGAAAAAGAATAGCTTTGGAAAATTCCTCACCGAGGAAATTCCAGAATTTATTCCATCTCGAACAGGTATGACAGATTCAGAGAAGAAAGTCACTAAAGATAGCAGCAAAGAGGATTCAAACTCTTCTGCCTCAGAAAAGGAAGAAGAGATGTCAAGTTCTGATGAAGAACAAGAATCAGAAAATTCAAGTGAAGATCAAACAACAGAAGGTGAAAGCTCCGAAGATTCAAGTGACGAAACAATTGAAGATCAAAATTCAGAAAGTTCAAGTGAAAATCAAAGCTCCGATGATTCAAGTGACGAAGCAAGTGAAGATCAAAATTCAAGTGAATATCAAACAACAGAAAGTTCATCAGATTCTGACAATGATGAAGACTGTTTAGAAGATGAAAGCCGAGTTGACAAGAAAATGAAGAAAGTCGAGAGCTCAAGATACACTGCATCAAAAGACTCATCAAAAAGCTCAAGACACTCATCACATACATCATCTTCTAACACCAAAAAGCCCAGACGTAAATGATGTTTTCGCTGTGGTCATTTAGGACATACAGCGAAACATTGTAAAAACAAGAATTTTCCTAAACCAGAATATGATTTTGTTAAAAAATTCACAGATCAGCTTGATTATCTTAAGAAATCTGTTAAAAATCTGGTAAATTCAACAGCTTATTTTTGGAAGCAAAAAGAGGACATCGTGGGTCAAAACCATGATAGATCCAAAGTGAAGCAAATCTGGGTTCCCAAATCAAACTAATTTGTATATATACTTGTATTTCAGAATAAACTCCAGAAATGGCTTCGAATGCTCATGGAATATATCTGGCATGTTGACAGCGGATGTTCAAGACACATGACAGGCCTAAAGGAACTTCTGAAGAATTTTTGTTTTATTGATGGTGATTTCGTGTCATTCGCTGGAGATGAAAAGGGAGGGAAGATCGTTGGAATAGGCGATGTTGTGTCAGAAGCACTTACTTTGGAAAATGTCAACTATGTTCCAGAGTTGTGCTACAATCTTATGAGCGTATCACAAGTCTGTGATAAAGGAATATCGGTGCTTTTCAACGACATGGAATGCTTGTTTCTCAAACCTGAATATGTCGTTCCTGCAGAAATGATCATGCTCACTGCCCCAAGACAAAACAACACATACGTGCTCAACATGAAAAACGCCAAGACAAATGATAACCTGACATGTTTAATCTCAAAGGCTTCAGAATCGGAGTCACTGCTTTGGCACAGGCGATTGGGGCATGTAAATTTCAAAAATATGAACAAACTCTCTAAGTTAAACTTAGTAAGAGGTCTTCTGATAAAAGAATTTCCTTTTTCTGAAAAATGTAAAGCATGCGCCCAAGGAAAGCAACACAAGAAATCACACAAGTCCAAAGCAGTGAACACGATTACTGCGCCGCTTCAGTTGATGCATATGGATCTTTTTGGTCCAATAAGTGTTAAAAGTCTTGCTAAAAGTTCTTACTGTTTAGTCATTACAGATGATTTCTCTCATTTTTCATGGGTTTACTTTCTTGAAGCCAAGAGTGAGACAGCTGACATCCTTAAGTCTTTCATTCCTTTGATTGAAAACGTGACCAGATTGAAAGTGAAGTCGATCAGAAGTGACAATGGTTCTGAATTCAAGAATCAAAGCTTCATATCCTTTTGTGCTGAAAAGGGAATTCATCTTCAGTACAGCGCGGCTAGAACTCCTCAGCAAAATGGCGTAGCTGAACGAAAGAACAGAACCTTGATTGAAGCTGCAAGAACCATGCTGGTGGACTCAAAGCTTCCAATCATCTTTTGGGCAGAAGCGGTAAATACAGCATGCTATGTTCTGAACAGAGTTCTCATTGTAAAACCTCATGGAAAAACTGCATATGAACTTCTCTTCAAAAGGAAGCCGCTCATCGATTTCTTCAGACCGTTCGGATGTTCTTGCACTCTTCTGAATACTCAAGAGAATCTCATCAAATTCGAAGCAGTAGGTGACATTTGCTACTTTATGGGATATTCGTCCACACAGAAAGCCTATAGAGTCTACAACAAACGGACAAAGATGGTGATTGAATCATATTACGTGGACTTTCAAGAAGCAAATTACACCAACACCGGAAGCACCCCTGATTGGTTTTATGATGTGGGAGTAATTTTCAACACCTTCGAAATTCCAGAAGATGTTCCAGAGGCAGAACCTGCTGAAGTTACTCAAGTTGAACCTCTGTTTGATTCTTCAGATATTGGTGTAACTCCTTTCACTACCCGTTTCTCTCCATTTTCCGCTGATCCACTTCTCTCTGTGGACGAAGTAAATGGTGACATTTCGCCTGAGAACACCCCTGAAAATGGTGCTTCTTCTTCACAGGCGAATGTGGATGAACCAACTCAAGAAGACGACCCTCCCGTAATCTACGTTGACGAACACTTCACCAACCTTCCGCATCAAATTGAGTCTCACACAAATGCAGGATACAAGACAAATCGCAATCATCCTCTTAAAAATGTCATAGGTGCAGTAGAAGAAGGAGTACGTACACGTGGTCAGTCATCAAGCATCAACAAAGGTCTCTATGCAGCTTTTCTCTCGCAATCCATGCCTCCTGATATTGAAGAAGCCATTCAAGACTCCAGTTGGGTTCAGGCCATGCAGGAAGAACTATCTCAATTTCGCAAACTCAAAGTTTGGGAGTTAGTAGATTTACCTGAAGGAAAGTTTCTGATTGGTACAAAATGGGTCTTTCGTAACAAGATGGATGATCGTGGAGTAGTGATAAAGAACAAGGCTAGATTGGTGGTGCAAGGTTTTCGTCAGGAGGAAGGAATTGATTACGAAGAAGTTTTTGCTCCAGTTGCAAGATTGGAGGCAATCAGAATATTCCTGGCATACGCGTCATACAGGAATTTCAAAGTTTTTCAGATGGACGTAAAGAGCGCTTTTCTGTATGGGAAGGTAAAGGAAGAAGTCTACGTGTGTCAGCCTCCGGGTTTCGAAGATCCTCATTTTCCAGGTCGCTACTACAAGTTGGACAAAGCCCTCTATGGTCTTCACCAAGCTCCACGTGCTTGGTACGAGACTTTGTCAACTTATCTTTTGAAGTGTGGATACACCAGAGGAACGATCGACATGACTCTCTTCACCAAACGAATCGGAGAAGACGTAATGCTGGTCCAGATTTATGTGGACGATATCATCTTCGGGTCAACAAATGAGGAGTTATGTAAAGAATTCGAGACCGTGATGAAGGCAAAGTTCGAAATGAGCATGATGGGAGAACTCACGTTCTTCTTAGGGCTAGAAGTGAAGCAAAAGGAGGACGGCATTCTTATTCATCAGGCTAAGTACATTCGGGATATTCTCGCGAAGTACAACATGAACGACTGCAAAGTTGCAAGCACTCCATTTGCCTCTCAGACGGAGCTTACTCTAGATCCTCAAGGAAAACCAGTGAACAAGTCTTTTTATCGCTCAATGATAGGCTCTCTGATGTATTTAACTGCAAGCAGGCCTGACATTATGTGGGCAGTCTGTCACTGTGCTCGTTTTCAGACAAATCCCAAAGAATCACATGAAACCGCTGTAAAGCGCATCTTCCGCTATCTTAAAGGAACTCCGAAACTAGGTCTTTGGTATCCTAAAGATAGTAATTTTGATCTTATTGCTTATTCTGACAGTGATCATGCAGGTTGTAAAGTAGATCGCAGGTCTGTATCAGGAGGATGTCAATTCATGGGAAATCGTCTGATCTCTTGGCAAAGCAAGAAGCAGACAATGGTGTCCACCTCCACCGCTCAAGCCGAGTACACTACGGCCTACAGTTGCTATTCACAAGTCCTCTGGATACAAAATCAGTTGTTGGATTATGGAATCAACATCATGAAGACTCCTATATTCATCGACAATGAGGCATGTCTGGGAATTGTGAAGAATCCCATCCACCACTCCAGAACAAAGCATATCGAAATTCGTATTCACGCAATTCGAGATGCCTACGAGAAAGGATACATTCAAGTGGTGCCAGTGGATACAACACAGCAACGGGCCGACCTTTTCACGAAAGCCTTTGATAAAACTCGATTCAACCAGCTAGTAAGCTGGTTGGAAATGGTCAACTTCCTTGAGTGGAAGTGAATCTTGTTGTCCAAAATCGTTCGTAAATACTCTATCTTTTGTCCATATTAAAAAAAACGTTTGTTAAAAGTAAAACAAGTATCGTAAAACGTTGCCCACCAAAAAGATTTTCTGAACTGTAAAATTTCATTTTCGGGCAATGGACTTTCGAAAATAAAGATTTTAGGGGGGATATTCCAGAAAATCAAAAATTAGATGCTTGTGTCTGACTCCTGTCAGAAGAAATGATAGAAAATTGCTAACACTTTGTCATTTCTTGAAAAACAGAAAACAAAAAGAAATCGGGGTACCAAGCAACGACGTGTCGGTAGATTCAGCAACACCAACGAGTAAGTAAAACAAGTATCGTAAAACGTTGCCCACCAAAAAGATTTTTTGAACTGTAAAATTTCATTTTCGGGCAATGGACTTTCGAAAATAAAGATTTTAGGGGGGATATTCCAGAAAATCAAAATTAGATGCTTGTGTCTGACTCCTGTCAGAAGAAATGATAGAAAATTGCTAACACTTTGTCATTTCTTGAAAAACAGAAAACAAAAAGAAATCGGGGTACCAAGCAACGACGTGTCGGTAGATTCAGCAACACCAACGAGTAAACTGCTGTTAGGGAGCAAAACATAACGTCTACACAAGGATTCTGGCTTTTCTCAGGCATTACGCATCTTAGTGGGTAACACGTTGCGGCATATGGCTTAATGGTCTTAAATCTTGCGTTGATAGATTGCCAAAGTCTGAGATCTCGGGTCTTTATATTGGTTTTTCATTCGGGGATATCATAGTTGTTCTATCATCGAATCGTACCAAATCTGGTATCTGTCTCCGCCCTCGGTAGTTTTCGGGATCTCTGCTGTACGAAAGTACTGACCTGATCTCCACTCTATCGTTGAAAAAGAATGAATCCAATATACTTACCTATTATGAGGAACCTTTGTGCATACCTTGATCACGGGGGTATGTCCTGATGTGGGACTCACGGGCGTAATGACTCTATTCTCAATAGCTTGTGTGGGGGCCATAGAAGTCTTGACAATATTACCGAAAACATGATAATCACGCTCTTCGAAGGCATGTTAAAAGAAGGATGCATGGATTTAAGCGGACAAACATACTGGCAGTTTTTCTTGTGCCCTGATTCGCTATTAATAATAATAAACAAGATATTGACAAGTGTTGGCAATATGATCTTCTGCAGGTAAGTCAACGAGCGTCAAAAGAATCAAGAAAATCAGTTTAAAATGGAACCTCCCAAGATTGGAAAACGAAGTTCGGAGTCAAAATGGCCCAAATTTTCTATGGTTTGTAAATATTTCGTAATTTATAGTGTTTTAAGCAAAATTGGGCACGTTTTTCGAGAAAGTTTGAAATTCACGAGCGATTTTAAAACTTGGTTTTTGAAAAAGAAATTTCAAACAGAGGCGGCGAATTTAAGATGCCGGCGAAATTAACATTTTCGCCAAGTACAGTAAATCGTCTATAAAACGATGTTAACCGACCTATTTCAAATTTTTCAAAACCATCTTCTTCATTTTTCTCCCAAATCCTCGGTTAACATCACTCAAATCTCTCACAAGATTCATCTTCGCTCAAGATCTTTAGGTAATCCCTGTGTTTATCAACAATTACAACCTCTGCATTCTTCAACTTCGGTTAACAGTTCATTGTTTGAATCTTTATGTTTGATTTCTTTGTTCATAGACCTTAAATCTTGAATCAGTAATGTCTAGGGTATGTTATGAATGATTAAAACCGATCTCGCTGACAATTTCAAGATGCTTAATCATGTCTAGATTGGTCTGTGATTGTTGTTGATCAACAATATGTGAAATCTAGGGTTTAATAAGGGTTTTTGAAGAAAAAGATGATGCCAGTGAAATAGTGTTGAATATGGCGAAGAACATGGCGAATTTACTGTGAATCAGGAATTTCAAAAGTCTCGAACGCGAGTTCGAGCAACCGGCAAATTAATTTATTTCGCCGGTGAATTGGCCTAGACAAATGTCTTCGCTGATGAACATGTTCGTGACCAAACTCTGTCTTCGCCAGTAATCGTCAACGAAATTAATTTTGAGTCACCTTATTGTTGCCGACGAAAACACACGGACCCGATTCTGTTGCCGACGAAGTCACTTCTTTCTTGGTTCAGTCACCGGCGAAAATAACTGATCCGTGCCATAACCATCAGCGAAATCTTGGATTGAATCGTTGCCGGCGAAAACACACATGATCCGATATTGTCACCGGAGAAATTGTTTATTCTCGATAACAATCATCGGCGAAGACAGACTGTGGTTTATCAGCGATTTTAACTGATTAAATTTCTTAATATTTGTCTTTTGTAAATATCCTTTTTTAAATATTTTTTTTAAATTATTGTAAATATTTTCTAAATTAACTTTTCTTATATAATATGTAAATACCTTTTTAAATTACTAAAAATCTTTTTATATACTCTAATATAATATATTTGTAAATACTATCTAACCTTACATTATCTGTCTTTATGTCATAAAATTCCTAACTTAGCTCGTTTGTTGGTTCAGAAACAGGATGGTGAAAATTATCGAGTGGGATAAGACATTGAAGCAAAATCAGAGTATCAATCTTGAGAAAGTACCACAGGATTTCCAAGACGCAGCAAGATGGATACGGTTAAGCAGAATTGGCTACGCAGTTGAAACAGAAGTTCCTATTTATCGAATCCATATTCAAGAGTTCTGGCAGACAGCTCAACCCGAAACTATCCACAAAGCCAGAGGGATATCTGCAACGGTCCGCAACAAACGAGTAGTTGTAACTGAAGAAAGGATCCGCAAGGTTTTAAAGCTAAAAGATAACGCACAAGATCCGATTAGCTTGAACAAGGACGACATCTTGGATGGTTTTCGTGGCATGGGATACGTGGGAGACTTCAGTCAAAAGAAAGAAATAAAAATAAATGGACTCACGAGAGACTGGAGATTCATAGTACACGTAATTGCTATGAGCTTAGCTCATCATAAAGGTGGATATGATGGCCTGAATCTGGAGTGGTCGGCAGCAATGTTGAACTTGTGTGTGAATCAAAAGTTCAACATCTCTGGTCTAATTTTCAATTACATGCTCGAGAATGTAAGAGGGCCGACTTGGGCAATGTATCCTAGATTCATCCAGATGCTGATCAACGATCAATATGAAAATCCGCCGCATGATGGAAATCTCTACACCTTTCATGTTCCCACAAGTCGACAATTCACAGAAATCAAAACGAATGAATGGGTGATGTTACATGACTGGATGTATTCTGCCGAAAGACTGCCGTTGGTCAAAGAAGCTTATAGAAAGTACAGAGAAGCAGTTCTAGCTAAACAACAAAGAATCGAGCAACAGGCTGCAGAAAAAGAAAAAGAACAATTGAAAGGAAAAAGAAAAGGAAAGCAGGCAGCAGACGATGAACCTCCAAAGAAGAAGAAATCCTCTTAAAACCCAGAAAGACTTATGGGTGCAAGCTTCAGAGCTGCCGAATCAGAAGAACATCGTCGACACATTCAAGACACGCAACAAATTCACGAAATGCAAGAAAAGGAAAAGAGAGAAAAGAGACTCAAAAGACGAGAAATGTCAGAATCTGAACGACCAGAGGTAGTAATAGAAGAAGTGCAAACACTGGATGATTTTGTTGACACATTACTAGTGGATCCAGCAGAAACCTCTGCAAGCAAGTCATCTCCCCCAAAGAAGAAGTCAACAGATGAAGGATCTTCCAGATTTCCTCAAGTAAAACCAACGAGGATCTCAAAGCCTCCTGTGCCTCCTCAAAGGGTTTGTCCGTTTCAAGATTTATATGATAAGCTTGTCAAAGAAACTGGTCCAACTTTAGCTAAATAAATCTGCCTTCTCAAAAATCAAGTGAATGACACGAACATCTTGAGAGAAAAGTTAAAGGATCAACGGAAGAAAAACAAAGAAATGAATGCTTATGTAGCCAAACAATCAAAGTTCATAAGATTCCAACAGCACGGGATTGAAAAGTTGTACAGAATGATGAAAAGTATATGTGCCAAGATAGAGAT
Organism: Helianthus tuberosus; assembly: GCA_030545235.1. Lineage (NCBI taxonomy): Eukaryota > Viridiplantae > Streptophyta > Magnoliopsida > Asterales > Asteraceae > Helianthus > Helianthus tuberosus. The sequence goes on from JARYGA010042302.1 coordinate 42,481, forward strand.
AGAGCCTATGTTCTCCTTCGTGGAGGTCTTCGACTTTGAGGCATTCATGGAAGAAGAAACAAACAGAAAAGCAAAAGAAGCCGAAGCGAAGAAAAGGCGTCTAGAGTCGGTAGAAAAGGTAACTGAAGGAGACGAGAGCGATGAAGAAGAGATGGATAGGGATGAAATGCCTGCTAAATTTCTTGAGTGGGGATTAGAAGAGGAAGTTGTGTATGAACGAGAAGATGGAAAGACTTTCTCCCCTCAGCATCCCGAATGGTTTAAGAAGGAAAGAGAAAAACTTCCTGATTTTTATCAGGTAGTAACGGTTGAAAAGACAGAAGCCACTGATAAAATAATCAGTTGGATGTATAGCAATCTCAGGGGAATGTTTGTGGTCAAAAGAAGAGGTGGCGTAATTCAGTACTTCCGAACAGGGTTTGATCTCTTTTCTCTTCCAAGATGGGATCTACGTGAGCTCGGCCGACTGGATATGCTAAATCCAGAAGATAGAAGCGTTGGTGGGGATTTTGAGTGCTTAATTGCTAAAGAATGCAACAAAGGTTTCCCAAATCACAAGCCGCAGCGTCCCAGATGGAGAGTGTCCAAAACAACAAAAGATCCTATCACTGGAAAAGGCAAGGTGACGTGGGTTATTAACCCTGCTAAAGTTGTCACAAGAATTAAGCTTCCAGAAGAAGTTCCAGTATGTTTAAACAAGTTCAAAAAGTGGTTCTATGATAGCCACACTGGTGAGGCGGTGATTCGATCAACCAAAAATGAAGACATTCGAATCTTGGATCCAATGGATGTGTTTATGTTTGGACTCTCTGACCTAACAGTGCTGAATGCGAGTCGTATAAATGTGGGAGCTGGAAACGCTAATCTGGAAGAGGCCATGTTATTTCAAAGAGCAGTGGAGAGAGCTTGGAAGATAAAAAGAGAGATGATCGAGATCGTTGATAAAATCGAGAAAAGGAAGGAAGCTGTTGAAAAGAAGGAAGAAAGAAAGAAGAAAAAGCACGAAAGAAAGAAAGAAAAGTATTCCTCATCAACAAAAGAGCCCACCACCACAACTTCTCAAGCAACATCATCACCTCCGGCCTCATCCACATATGAGGCCATTATCGAGGATCCACCAACAACAAGTGAAGTTGTTATAATACAAGAAACTCCCGCCACAACAATCGAAGTTCAAGCAACACCAGAAGAAGCAGGGCATGAAGAAGTCCCTCCAGAGCCTGAAACGAAAGCTGCAGACAATCTAGTGGAAACTACAGAAGAATGAAAAACAAGTATGCAACGATCTAGGGGGGATATTGTTGGAACTTATGAGATCGTTCATACTTGTACTGGATTAGTTTTGTTATAGTTTGTAGCTTATTTTAAAGTCTAGGGGCATATTTTGTAATTAGATAAAAGTAGCAAACCTGACTTGGTGTAGTTAAGATTCCAGCATAATTATAATTATGCTGGCAAGTCAGGATCTATATAAACCCATGTATTGTTGCCCTAGCCAAGCTTTTGGCTCTTTTGGTGAATAGAAGTGTTGTTTACATTCAATCTTTGATATTGTGCTCTAATCAGATTTCCAAGGTGCTTTATTGATTTACATTCTTGTTTGGATTCAATACAACACTTGTTGTATTCATCATTCCATTAGCTTCATCTTCATTCTTGATTCTTCTTAACTTTTTCATAGTACAAACACTTAATCAATAGGTGTTTTGGACTAAAACAATCAACCACGGTGATCCGGATTGATATTGGGATCTACAGAGCTTACTCAGCAACTTTGTTTCAAAGCTAGGTAAAATGGTAAATTTTGGAAATGGAGTGAAAGGGAGGATCATGGGATATGGATGCATAAGGTATGGATGTTTGACCATAGAGAAAGTAGCCTATGTTGAAGGCTTAAAGTACAATCTGCTAAGTTATGGTCAGTTCTGTGATAAAGGTCTTTCAGATAACCTTATCACCAGAAAAATGCTTGATAAACTGGTTTAGTGATAATCAAAGAAAAATCATATATCTGATAAAATACCAGAAAATCTGATAAATTATCAGAAAATCTGATATATCATCAGAATATCTGATAAATCATCAGAAATTCTGGTGTTTCATCAGAAAAACATGTTGGATTATCAGAATCATCATTGATCATTAGAACAAATTCTTGCATGTCATCATTCTTATTCATATCTCTTGATAGCAAATTCATAGATTGTAATTTGGCGTTTTTATTTCTTTTAAGTTTTTTTCTCTGAAATTTTTTTGCTTAGTGCTGATAACGTCATTTAACAGAAAATTTCTGGGAACTCGTTAATGGGTATCAAACTTTCTCTCTCCTTCACTAATTACACCCCATCAATATTAAGGAGATTGAAGTGACATATTGGTAGGCAATCATGATATATTATCAGAAAATGGCCGCCTAAATCATTTAATGCGGGAGAAGTGTAGAAGAAGTTTATCTCTGATATACCTTTTGCCTTCTGATAATTAATTAAATAACAAAGATTGTGGTGAACAAAATCTATAAGTAGGTAGATACCATTTATGGCAAATTTTAAGTTTACTATAAATGATCACCACTTTGTGCTGAAACTGTCATCCTCACACACACAAAAAAAAAACTCTAGAAATTAAAGCTTCATCTTCTTCTTCACCTCATACTTTCTCACACTCACAAAAATGTCTACCATCAAAGGTGAATGCTTCCCACTTCCTTATCATCCTTATCACAATCTCAGATTGAGGACCAACCTGGAAGGTCCTCAATGGGAAGGATGCCAAACTGTGCTGAAGATGATCATGGGGAGTAACTTGAAGTATGCCCTCACTGCCAATATAATTGTTCATCCAGACATTCTTCAAATGTTCTGGAAAAATGCAACATTATCAGAATATGAGAACAGAGGACAGATGGCTATCAAGAGTGTGGTGCTCAATCAAAGAGTTCTGTTAAATGAAGCCATCATCAGGACGGTTCTACAACTTAATGATGATAATGATGTCCTGATGTTCACACGGGCACAAATAGAAGAAACCTTGGAGCAAATGGATTACCATACGGTAAACCCACAACGAGCAATCAACAAACATGGCTTCATCAAGCCATGGCAATATCTGGTCACACAAATGGGTGCATGCTTCTCAAAGAAGATCATCAATCATCATGAAGTATCCCTTAGATTGATGGAACCTATACGAGCACTTGCACTTGCACTTGGAACACCTTACAACTTCTCTTATTACTTGATAAGAGATTTTGCAAGTAACATGTGGTCTGGCAGGTCGTTCTTGATTTATCCTCGTTTTCTGATGAAGATAATCACGAGCCAGCTAGGCTTTGGGGATGTTCCTGCAAGTTTTCCAAGAGCAGAAATGAGACTTCAATAAAACATGAATCTCAGCGTGCTCGCACCCACCGATCAGAATTCTGGATTGGTAACTGATCTGTTGTTGCTCCTTGAGATGGATCATGGAGAAGGGGTAGATCTTGATTAGGTTTTTCTTTGTTTAAACTTAGTTTGTGTAGATATTCTGCATGATAATATGTTAATATAGTGTATTTCTTATATTGCTTTGATTGTCTGGCTCATGGTTTGGGAAAAAAGAAAAATGGGTAAAGAAAAATGAGAAACATGATCATCAGAAAAAACAAAAAAAAAATTTCACAAAATTCTGAGTTTCTGATGACAGGAGACAAAATCTGGTAATTCAAACTTAAAATGCATCTCTAAATTTTTATTCTGTTAAAATTTCAAAATGATAAAAAGTTTTAGAAAATATCAGAAAAAGCCAAGAGACTTGGATGCCACCAGAGAATTAAATGTGAGTCTTCTGATCTTTTCTCATTCACTCTCATCTAAAAAAAAGGGCCTCTTATATCAATCAAAAGGAGAAACTTCAAAAATCTGCTGAAAAGGGTCACAAGCTTAGGGGGAAACACAACCAAGAAATTCTGTTGAAAATTGTTGACTTCTGTTGACTACATTTAAAAGGTCAACAGAAGTCAGAACGAAAAGCAATACATATTTTTAACAGAATTTATGTTGAATTTCTGATGACATCATTAGAATGGGACTTTGACTTACAAGAAATAGAGGATGCAGATGAAGAAAGCTGATTGGACCTTTTACAAAATGGGGTCCACAAAGATGAAAAGGTGTCATATAACCGATAGTTTTCTCCAATCAAAATTCAGTTTAACATTTTTGTGAAGGAATGATTGAAGAAACTACAAGTTGAAAGGGCATAACCACGATTACACGATCAACCGTCATTAATATCTTGATACCCATGATCCAACGGTTACATTCTGAACCAAAACTCACATCACACGATCTAACAGTAATAAAGATAATTAATGATCTTTTAACCGCCATTACATGGCACGTTCCATATCCCCTCAACTCCATAAACCCACAATTCTCTGCTGAAACCCTCACTATATAACTCACACTTAGCAGAAATTCAAAAATCACTCACCTTCTTCACAAAAACTTTAAACCAAAACATCCCCTGTTCCTCACTCAAAATCCAAAAATCCCTAAATTTCAAACCCTAATTCACAAAATTCAACAATGGCAGAAGTGAACCTCAACATCCCAATTGTTCAACATGAAGTACCTTTTATAGAAGACACAGAATTTCTACCAATGAAAGAAAACAATCTGCTGATGAATAAAGAGCATTCGGAATATGATGTAAGATGTCAACTTCTGGTAGAATATCTTATGAAATGTCCAATCTCAGGAGCACTAACAAAAGGAAGAGAAGTACCAGAAAAGTTACTACAACAATTTGTTCACACTTTTAATGAAGATGAAGAAAATCAGGTCTCTGCTCATATATGGGGAAATGTTTTTGTAACATTAACTCTTGCAAGGGTAAGAGAATGGCTTGAACTTCCAGTTCTTGAAAGTTACATTGAAGCACCAAGCAGAGAAAAATTGATAAGCTTTATCATTAAGCTTGGTTACAAGAAAAGGGATATCAACAAAATTGGAGCAATAAGAAGAAATGAAAAGCCAGCCATCTGGCAAGTGATGATGGAATTGTTAAACAAATGTCTCACATCAAAGATATGAGGAACTGATCAAGTCAGTCAAGCTATTCTGACAATCATGCATGGACTCATAACTGGGTATGGAACAGAAATTTTTAACCTACTCAAAAGATCAATCCTCACCAGAAATGGAAGAATAACCTCACATCTGCCATATCCAAGGTTAATCTCAATTTTTATTTCTGAAACATTTGCTGAAAGAGACATAGAAATTCCAATTTTGGAAGATATTTGGAGTTCAAATACCATGAAGGCCTGGAGTTCCAATCATGGATGGGAATCTGACAAAGATATCCCTGAGTTACCAGAAAGCATGCTATGCCTCATTGCACCAGACTCACAGTACAGAATACAACATGAAGAACTTCTGACCAAATCAGACACTCCAACAGAAGAACCTAGCAAAGAAGTTGTTAACTGTTCTTCATCACCAGAAGAAGAAGAAGTTGAGAAGTCCTGGTCATCAGAAACAGAGGTTGCACGAGGAGAAGGAGTTCTGGAGTACCTAACTCACCAGAAAACAAGACAGAACATGCTAAGAGTCAACAGATTCATGAAGGAGGAATTCATCATGAATTTGATATTCATCAAGAGAAAGAACATGAACACTATGCAGAATCACACATTGCTGGAGGAACTCATGAAGATGCTGAAGAACAACATTATGAAGAAACTCACTTTGATGGTACTACAAATGAAGCCACTGAAGTTATACATCATGATGAATCTCAGGTTGCTGGTACATCTTTTTTAAACACTATTTTAGTTGATACTCATTCAAAAGAAACAAACTCAGAAGGTTCAATTAATGTTTCTTACAAGATAGAATATAGAAAAACTAATGTTGATGAAGAGATTACTAGTTCCATTAATCTCAACTCTCAATCAGAAAATGAGGAAGAGGATGAGATCCCAACAGATAGAGATCAGGGAACTGATCAAGGAAATCTGGCAAAAGGTAATATGTTTACCTCAAAAACTTATGGAGAATCATATATTGATATGATTCAAGGACATAAGGAAATCCAGGATGAAAATGTGTTTTTCACCACTGGTGGAGATGATTCTGGTACACTTAAGGTTGCACCAAAATCTGGTAAAGCCAAAAGTGACCCTATCATTTCCAGAACAGCAACAAATGTGTTTGCAGCTGGAGTGTTAGAAGGAACATCCGTTGTTCCAAATATCCCTGAAACACCCATGAACCAAGAAAATTTGGAAACTGTGCTGGAAAATGTTTACAAAGTCTTCAAAAGAAATCCAGTAGAAGAAAAGCTTGATATGTTGCTGTCAGAAATACAAGGTCAAAGGGTTGAGATGAAGACTTTTTCAGAATCAGTGGAGGTGATAAAGACACAAACTGAAAGAAACACTGAAGCATTAAAGTCTCTTCAAAAGATGAAAGAAAAGGCACCAGAATCCAACATCTCTGCATCAGAAATACAGATGATTCTCATAGAAATAGAAAAGATCAAGACACAAGTTGCAAATGCTGTGGAATCAAGACAATCAAGCAGTGCAAACAGAGTTTTGGAAGAAGTTACCATCCTAAGGGCAAGCAACAACAGTATCACAGACGCCCTTGAGAAGCTGTTAAAAGAATGGGCTGCAATACAGATGAAAGCTCAAACTGAATTTACCAAAGTTCAAAAAATCATAGCCAGCAACTCAAATCAGGTAAGAGAGGTGCAACAACTGGTGAAGAAAATGCAATTCAACATTGCAAGATTGGCCAAAGTGGATGCCAAAGAAATCACGAAAGAAATTCCTGCTGAAAGTTCACACCAAGAAGCTCCAAAGTCAACCCCACAACAATCATCAGCCACACCAATCACCAAAGCTGGAACCACAATGATGGGTCCACCTCCAAATGTCCCAAGAGATGAAATGGTGAAAAGGTTAGCAACTTCAAAACCTCAAGTTATTACAAATTTGAAACTTTTAAGAACTGTCCCAAAACCAACGTTGTCTGATGACTCTGTGATAAGTTAATTTATGAATCTGCAAACAATGAATGAGTGGGAACAAGAAGGTGATTCAAGAAAACCAAAGATTGTTAAAAGAAAAATCTCTGAAACTCAGTCTTTCTTGGTTAGAGAGATTGACAGGGATGTAATGATATTCCCTGAGTACAATCTGGTGAAATATTATTTGACAAAAGAAGATGAACCACCAAGACCACTGACTCTAGTCAGACTGGCTTTAAGGGAAGAGAGGATAAAAAGAGGTTCAAACAGCATTCACTACAAGAATGAGAATCCTGTAAAAAGAATCTTAAAAGTGGATGAAGTAAAAGCTGCAACTGGTGATATTGGAGGAACCTATGTGCAGAACAGATACACACTTCTCAGAGCAAATGGGAAAGAAGAAAGAGTGACTGATGAAGAAATTGCTGACAAGTTACATCCTTTAGACATTATGTTTATGAAGGATCATTATGAAAAGGAAAAGAAAAACACCCAAGAAGTCAGAAGGGCATTAAAGGGCATATCAAAGGCTAGAATACAGCTGTTTGAAAGAATGGATTTTTCAGACTTTGATTTATGTATCAACTATGAACATGTGCACAATAAAAAGGTGTATGTCAGATCACCAAAGACAAAAGTTCCCCCAGAAATATTGGAAGATGCAAGATCTGGAGACATCATTAAACTACCAAGTAA
>JARYGA010042303.1:0-60909 GCA_030545235.1 Helianthus tuberosus
GTCAAACGGCGTGAGGTCTCAGTCTTTTCCGAACGCGCGAGTTCCAGGACTTTCTTAAGTTGTTCCTGGTCAGAAAGCAAGGCACTGAGTTCTTCTAACTCTTTATCCCTAAGAGCAAGGGTGGCGCAAGCTCGTACCTCTCGTTGCTCACTTCGCTCCCGGTGAGAACACGCTTCATCACGAGCAGCCTCAGCTTCAGCTTTCTCCTTTTTCAACTTTTCAACCTCCGCATCCTGTTTCTCCAATTTTTCAATCTCAGCCTTGAGATTATTGATAGCATTGCGGAGATTCACCTTCTCAGCATTATCTATTTCACAAATTTTCTTCCAGTTTTTACGTTCTTCGGAAAGGAGGGCAGCTTCGGCTTCCGCTTTCCTCTTCCAACCCGCAACAGACCACTCCTCAGTTTTTCGATCAGCCTCAAACCTGGCTCGATCAGCTTCTAACTTAGCTCTTAATTGAGCCAAGCAGTTTTCATCATCAGCAACCTTCTTCTTTGACACCCGGAAAGCCTCCCACTCCTTATGCATACTATGCCACTCACGCACTATGCGGTGAGTGGTAGAAACGTGAGAAGCAGTCTCCTCAAGATAAGCATGATAAGTTTGATCATGAGGACGGCTTTCTTGAAACTTGAACTCCCCCGGCGGAAATATCCCCTACAACCAATCACGGCACACGCACCAATCCGAGAAAGTATCACCCTTCTTCATATTCCAAACAGGGGCATGAAGCTCGGAAGCATCTTTCTCTGAATAAGTTCTGTAATAGTAATCCCCCAGGGTTTCCTCTGGGCGGATTGGAGAGTTCTTGTCAGTACCAGAAAATGAACCTTGCTCCTCAACAGTAACCTTCTCAACACGCTCAGGCATAACATCAGAAGGTTTCAGAGAAAAAGTTGAAGCAGGAATCTCCTCAGCAGTTTTCTCTGTCTCTAAGTCATGAGCAACAGCTTCAGGAGTTCGTGGATTACCAGCACCATCCGCAACCCCTGGACTAACATTTTCGGTTTCCACAGCAACATCAACAGGCTTGTCAGCCTCAACAATCTTCTCCACACCACCCTCAGGAACTTCAGTAGTCTTTAACTGATCAACAGAAGCACGCGGTGGAGAGGGTAGAACTTCCTCATTAACCACAGAAAACGGCTCGGTGGGAACCGGAGAAGTAGGGATTCCTAAAAAACAAAGATTATAAATACTCAAGCGCACACAAGGAGAGGAAAGCAAAAATGACATTTACCAGAAGCAGACTCCGAAATAAAAGCATCCAAATTGCCTTTCCTGGTAATCTTTTTCCTCTGAATCTTCTTAGCAGGCTGACCTTCAGCCTCAGCACCAGTCTGTTTCCTCTTCCCTGGTTTGTTCCGCACCAAGTGTTCAGGACTCGACTCCAAATCAATAGGATCCTCAGGATTGGACGGCGGGATATCAACAGTATCCTTTGGTTCTGGTTTCGGCCTTATAACAGTAACTGCAGGCGCAAGACCCTCCAAAGAGTCAGAAACCACCACATAATCACACCAGGAATTAGAAGAACGGCGCATACCTTTCTTCTCTTCCCCAACATTTTTTGCCTTAGAAGATTGAGCTTTCTCAGGTTCCTCTCTTCTTCGGCGCAGAAGTTGAAGTCGCTGCGCGTCTTTTCTTCTCAGGGCCAATGCCCAAATTAGACAAATCACCCACTACAGCACAGAATAAAGTTTATTCGGACGCGCAACAAAAGGCAAACAATAAACGACACGCGCATAACTTACCAACACCAACAGCAGGCTGAAAAAACATATCTGCATCTCGCGGAAGAACAAAATTCTTCACAAGTCGATGGTACCAAAGCTCTTCATCAGGCTTCTTCTGAATGGTACCCATCTTTTCACCTTCTCTCTTAAATACGACAACATACAGGAAGAACAAGTTCACACACAAAAAAAAAAAAAAAAAAAAGAGAAGAGAGAGGGGTAAAAAGAGGGCAAACCCCCAATCTTACCTTTACCACCCTCCGTGTACACCAGTTTATCTTCCTGGTCCATCCTCCAATTCAAACTCATACTAGCACCAACAAGGGCTTTCTCCGGCAAAGCAATTGACGGAACGTCCTTGAGGTCTTGGTACCAATTCTCGTCGACAGGGGTTTGAAGGGTTTCAGTTGGAACATCTTCCTTTCCCCTGAAAACAATCCTCATCGGAATCACCCCTGCCCTAATAAAGAAAAATTTTTGTTTCCAATCACGGAAAGATTTAGGAGGATGCTGTAAAATCTTCTTTGCAGACGCCCGTTGAACAAACGAATAAAACCCTTGAGTACGGTGCATTTGGTGAAAAACCCTAAATCGAAGAACTGTCAGTTCAATATGCATTGTCCGACACACAAACTCGAAGTGCCGAATCCTAACCATGCCGATACGGTGCAGTTGGGAAATGTGAAACTTATAATACCCAAGAATTTCAAGGAAAAATTTTGTTACAGGAAAACAAAAGTTGCCTTCACAGAAGAAATCCCAAAAGAGAGTGATATACCCGGCCGGATCATCTGCCGCTGTCTGACCCTCTTCAGGGTACAGAGCACCCCAGTTCTCCGGGAATCTAAGGTTTTGAACCAAGCCATCAAAAGTTGCCCTAGACCACTTCAACGATGGAAGTTCATCAGACATTTCTTCAGATAAGTCTTCGCGATGTTCTCCGGTTGACATAAGAGGAAGAGTTGACAAATTCTTTCTTGACGAATAACGGAGACATGGAGGAGAAAGGTTTTCAACAAAGTAATAATTGGGGAAAACGGGCAACTCAAACAAATTTATATACTCGCCGCCATAAATAGCATTGGTAACTGCCGTAGCACCTTTTTCGGATATCACAGATACCCAAGCGACAGGGGCGAGTGAGAATCAGCACAAACGCGAGCTCACGCACGCGTGCAAAGCACGGTCAGTAAGGTACACTTGACAGCGACAGCCTGTCACACAGTCCTTACTGTACCATCCTTACCTAAAGTCAAAGATTTTCAAAATCTTGATAATAAGCAAGAAAATCTTCTCACGGAAGATTCCCTACTTCGCGCCTAAAAAGCAGTTCTTTCATAAAGTCCAGTGCTCCACTTATTTGCATAAGAGCAACACTAGACTGGGGGGACTTGAAGGGGTAAGGTCCTAAAAACCTCATAATAAATACTTGAGGCCATACCACAACCTTATCTTTCAGCCCTTTTTCGACCTTGCGCGGCCGCGCACTGGTCCTACAAAAAAGGCCCAAGAAAAAATAACAGACAACACTTGCGCGCCGAGAGGGAAATCACGAGTCCCCGCGCCTCCCTCCATGAACCAAGGATGGAAATCCTAAGGTAAACATTTCCGCTTAAATATACCCAGAATTGGATATTATTTACCCAACTAGTTCCCCATGATAAAGAAGTCACACTGGATTACAGCAGTAACCTTCTAGAAAAAACCAATCGTGCACCACCAGACGGTTATAACCGTCTGGTACACGTGTCGTCATCACAACACTCCATGAAATCATGATGATAGCATGGAATTGGAGGAGAAACCTCCAATTGCCCACTTTCCACGTGGCAATTCCCTAACCATAGATCCAAACAGCGATCCGTGTGCACTCACGACGGATCAAGGAGATTAACGGAAGGAAATGTAACCACTTACGGGGTTAGCATCTTCCGTCAATATTTCACTAACGAGTTTTCCCGCCCAAACTCTCGGCTATAAATATAAGGATAAATCAGGTATGAACCTCAAGTTACACACACTTCGTCAATACTTCTTCTTCTTCATAAACACCTACTTATTCTCACGCCAGAGTCGGGTCAAGGAGAGAACCCCCTTCTCCCCTTGACGAGGCTAACGGTGTTTTGTTTTGCAGAGTTTACCGGAGAAAGAGATCGGTCACATCGAATCAAACGAGAGAGAACAAACCCTTTTTATGCAGATCCAAACCCCCTAGATAATTTGATTCCGGTCATTTATCTAGTGTTTCTTCACTATGTGTGCATTAAAAATGACGAGAAATGGTTAATTTTATATACTATATCTTTGGAAAACGTTTTATGCAAACGTTCGATTCTATAATGTGCTCGTTAAAACATTTTTTTTCTAACATGCGTGTTAGAAAACGTTTAGTACATGTGTAGTAAGACTAAACAATATAAAACCATTTGATATTTTGGGTTTTGATCTATGTTTTCATAACCCTAATTGATATTATTAATATTGTATATTGCAAAACTAAGAAACTGTTTTGAATGATTTTTAAAACAAAGTTTTGCATAACAATGATAATTTAAATGGTTCACTACTCTTGCTATCAGTAGCATATATGGTGAACAAAATAACAGTCTCGTGGATGTTATTTGGTGAAAAACAACTTGGTGTTGTTGTGAACAAATTTTAATTGTTCAAATTTACTACTTAAATGTAGTCTTTGTAACAACTTGGTGTTGCTTTGAGCATAATTGTCCAACTTTAAAGTTTTAAGATGAAATGGGAACTTGCACTTACAAGTGCATGGAGTCTTATTGAGGGAGTACCTCAAGACATGCCATGGGATGATATCATTGAGAAGATTTCTGTCAGATTATAAAGTGTTGAAGATAAAAGCACTTTGGTATTTGATGTCTACATATCATCTATGATTCCATTTAAATTTCAAAAGTGTTTGGCACTTGTGATTTAGTTTCCAATGTATTTTATTGTTTTGTGTTCAATATCTTCGGATAACACATGCAATTTTTACAAAGAAATAAATCACTAATGTTTCTGACGTATAAATTATTTTTGCGGAAAATAATTATAACGTTAATTTTACATTGTTTAAAAGAATATGGTTTTAAACGGATAGTACATGAAAATATTTGGACATAAACAACTTGAGAGTTGTTGCATTGACTAAATGTCAAAGACGAGACATCAAATGTATAACCACATCATGTGAGAATAATGAAAGAACGTACTCAGTGTATTGAGATGAAATACACAAACGAGATCCATGTCGACATACTTCGTTAGAAGTCATTGGAAAATTCACAAGTGTGAATTCTAACATATGAAAGAAAAAAGTACTATATGTTATTGTATACCTTCAATAAATCTTGCGAGATTTTATCTGAGTGATTTATACGTGGATGCGTCTACCACTTGATTATTGTTAGAACTATATGGAGATTTTACCTTAGTTTGGGAGAGCATCCTAAATATACATATCTCCTAATGAATAACAATAGATGTGTGCAAATCACTTATGGAAAAATTATGAATGCCATGTTGTTGAGTGTCGATCTGGTTGACTTTATCTCACACATAATAGTGATTGTAGACGAGAAACATTCATCTTGTTGGTGATGAATGTGCTCACCAAGTGACTTGGATTAAGACTTATGTTTAAGTCCTTATGAGTCAATGGTAAAGTGTTGGAGATCAAAGGTAAACAAGTTATGTTCCTTAAATGAATGATACAATTTAGCTATGTGCTATATACAATAATTTGTGAGACCTTCCTAAATATTGATATTTTAGGATTATGAATAAGTCTCGTTATTTTGTCTTAACAAGGGATGAATGTTGCAAAGTGATATTATGATATCCTTAGGGCTGTGAAGAATCAGAATGATGCATCTTCTATTCACATGCTAAAGTATTGTAGTCTAAAGCATGCTAGACTAGTACTTGGTTAATTATGGGTCTTGACGGAGACTAATTAACTCTAAACATTTAAATGTGTATGAACACAAAAAGAATTTGTGTATAGACAAAGTTAAGGGAGAATTTTCATTCATTATAAAGAAAAGACATGTAACGTTTTAAGAGTTTGTTCGAAAAGCTAATGAGGAGAACTCATTGTCTAGGCTTATTCTAGATGTTAAATTAGAATTATTCTAAGTTGGTGACCAACTTATGATAAAGGCATGTGTTGCTTTGGTCAGCTCAGAAGCTTATGTAAGCTAGTGCAATATTAGTTGAATTCACTGATATAATGAGGTTGATCTTGTTCAATCATGTGTGTATAAATGTCACCATAAGTGAAGTTACGGAAATGTTGATCAAATGGCAAGAAATGTGGGGGAGGTTCCATTTAAGAAACAACCCTATAAGGGTATGTAGAAATGGTTCTCATTAACCCATCTGGATGATATCCTATAACACTTAAATGTGGGGGTGTCTTGCATTAGTATCATAAAAGTTTGGCAATAAGGATTTTGTAATCCAATCTAACATTGCAAACAGACGACTAAGTGGAGGACACAAAGGTCGTAGTGCATAATAGAGATGTGTTTGCCTTAAATGATACGTGTATCTTAGAAAGACATATATTATAACCAGATTCAGATGGCCACTGAGGTTATAGTATTAGAAGTTGACAATAGGCAAAATTAACTTGCGAGTTAAGAACACATCATGACAACTGATCTCAAATAAGTAAAGTTATTTGTAGTGACTAGACAAAGTCAAAGATAATGTTATGGATCCAATAACCTGAGGGTTTATTAGAGATCAAGTTGTGGAATGAGACTAAAGCCCATGAAAAAGGGTATGTGAAGGAAACCTAACTTAGTTTACTGGAGATCCCAAGATCTAAGTTCAATAGGACAACTAACTCATATGCCTAAGGGTGGTCACTATGGGGGCATAAATGATATGCATAAGCTCGCATATATGGTTATACATAACCCCAAAGTATAAAAGGGTGTTTAAATACGTCCTAGTATATTCCTATGATATTCAGTGACAAAGAGTGAGGCTAAGCATAATATGTGGTAAATGATTTGGATAAATCACGATAACCACAACACTTTTAATGATCTAAGGAAAATCACCTATGTCAGAGAGAAGTGGGGTTGCTTCGAATGGAATTGAGGGTACAATTCCTAGAGCTCTCGCAGAACCAGGAAAGTGTTCCATGACCATTATTGGACATGACTATGAGGAGATGACCCGGATAAGAAGAGTCTTGTGTGAAGTGTATTGTCGTCTACGAAAACGGTAGACGAGTTCAAAGACATCGATGTCTACTCAGAGCTAGTGGGCTAAGTGAATTTCATGAGCGAAGGTTCAAAGGGTAACACCTACCTATCATATGCAAAATTCAACTGTCGAGGTTCTATTGGATTTTTGTGTGTTTTGATCAATCTCCATTCATGTGGGGGATTGTTGGAAAATTAGAATAATGTGAATGGAAATTAATTTAGTGATAATTAATGGGACTCTTCATGGTGACAAACACTTGAGTAGAGTTTTTATGTCACTTGATTAGCTTTTGTTAGAGTTTTTATGTCTCTAATTAAATCACTAATTAAGTGAAACTTTTATTAGAGTTTTATGTCTCTAATAAAATCACCAATTAAGAGAAACTCTTTACTACACACATCTGTTGTAAAAATGGTAGGCTGTGTGCCTCATTGGAATGATGAGAAAACTACAAGAGAAAGATCACAAGGAAAAAAAAATATATGCATGAAGAATTCTTGGAGAAGTGGTGAACACTTGAAGACCCATGTGTTTAGTACTTAGAGAGTTATGTTTTCTCTATTCAATTTCATCACCTTCATATCATTATTTTCCATAAGTTCAAACACTACAATTACCCGGTGTAACCTCGGGCGCGTGAGCCATCTCCGGCAGTACATACTGCTTCGGCTGTTGTATCCTGGGAAACAGATGCATCATCTTTAGTAGAGGCGCGAAATCTGTTTTAAGGGAAGCGTGTTGAACATGTGCCTCAGCCACAACCGTCAACATCAGTTTGTTCATTTTTGCAGCCAAGAAGAATCGCATAAGGAGAGGCGGTTCAAGTTCTCGTAGCAGAACTTGTACAAGAAGTCTCTTCTCAAGCTCTTGTCGAAAACAATGATTTGAATTGGTTTATTTAAATATGTTGTATTTCATATTTAGTTTTGTATGGATTTGTACACGGTTAGGGTACTACAATTTCCCAAAATTATATAAAGAAAGTATCTTTATAATTTTTATATTTATTTATATAATTTTTATTATAATTGTGACCCATGTCCTACAGATGTGACAACCCGTAATTCGAGGTAAAAACCGTTTCTTTCACTTTTACAAAATAAATATATACTTATCTTATTCGACGAATTAAATTTATATAGTATGCAAACGTGTAGTCGAAACCAAGTCCATATCGTGACTGAACCAACCCGAACCATTTGAACCATGGCATAACTCGAAACTCATGAGGCCTGGGCCATAACTTAATTATTATACATTATATTAGTTGGTTAATTTTAATTTTATAATTAGTGGATTATGTTGTTAGAAAAAAAATATAAAAATGATAACAAAACAATATCATGTGCATGTCAAGGAACATTTTGTTCCCTTGCTGCGTTCCACAAGCCCAACCCCAATTTTGATATTTATTTGTTTGGTGTTTATGGTCAAGCCTCTCAACAAATCCCAAACTGCCCCAATTTATATCTATTAATTATATATTACGTGATCTTATATGTAAATCCCATAAACTGCCCAAACCCTAAGTGAAACCTGCGATCTTTATACTCTCTCCCTCTTCTCCTGTTGACGAGATAGCAGCCCAATAATTCTAATACAGTCGGTTTCTAACCCCTAGCGACTCTCCTCACGCATAACTCGGTAAATCTTACGTTATAGTTGATTTTGTTTTAATGTAAGGTTATGTAGCTGGCTACGGTTTAATGATATGTATGGTTATGTAATGTTATATGAGATGCTAGATGCTAGAGATTGTGGGTTTATAGTGTTTGGATCATCGAGGGTTCGGTTAGGTCACTATAGTTTTAATGTGTCATTGATGATGATCGGTATTTGTGGTTTTGAATGCATGAGGATCGGTTATGATGAATCCGTATTGTTGCGTAGTTATGCTTAGACGCTTGTAAGTTGTTTAGGGTTGAGATTCTAGATGATATTGATACTTTGGCATGATGAATCTGATATAAGACAACCTATAACTTGCCATGATAATGTAGAGATGTTTATATAACGGTAAAACATGATAGAGAGACCCGAAAACTCATTTTAGTAAAGTATATGCGAAAACAGTAAGCTGTCCAACAATTACAGCCGATTTTAATCGGCTGTAACTGGGTCATACTTTAATGAAACCTAGAATTTCTTGAGTCTATGATGAACTTTCAGGAAAAACCTTTCAAACCCAACTGGAATCACATTTTTTTTAC
Organism: Helianthus tuberosus; assembly: GCA_030545235.1. Lineage (NCBI taxonomy): Eukaryota > Viridiplantae > Streptophyta > Magnoliopsida > Asterales > Asteraceae > Helianthus > Helianthus tuberosus. Next base: position 9,181 of record JARYGA010042303.1, read on the forward strand.
GTCGTTTGGTATTTTAAATGATTTAATTTGTGTCAAAGGTCTAGGCTGCGTTTTTCATCAGAATTTACAGCCCATTACGAATGTCATAACTCAATGTAGGAATTGAGTTATGCTCTAAAATTTTTACTGCAAGTACTTCCAGGTGATTACAAAAATCTCCAACTATAATTTCATAAAAAAAATCAACGAGGATTTTTAATAATTTTTTGCGTAACCCGTCATCAGAAAGTTGTAAATCAGATCTGGGTGTAAAGAATGATTTTTAGTAATTTTTGTGTAACGATTCAGGTCATGAGAAAAATACATTAGTATCCGAGAACCAAATAACATGTTGTGTTAAAATATCATGATCTTATGAGTTCGTATAGTATTTTAAATAAATTCTGGAAATCTGCCTAAAAACGGACATGAAACTGCAATGAGCTGAAAGTGTTTGTGAACATTTTAAATATGCTTATATGTTGGAACAAAGTGTTATATGTTATTAGAAATGTTAACGGGTGTCCATGAATGTGTTAATGGAATTAGACGATCACCTACTCTAACTTACCTAAAACGTGTAATTGCATGACAACGTGATTCGGGAAGAGATTGACTTTAAACTAATTGAAACGGTAAACATATCTGGAAGAGATTGACTTTCCTGATTACCTTTCAAGTTTACTACCGAGCAACCTAAGGCGAGTTCACAACTTTTTCTAAAAGCATGTGTCCCTGGTTTGGGAGAACACTTTTTACGGTAGCCCTGACTTGGGCTACGCGTACGTCCCTTGTGTGGACCACTGTAACATGCTATCCATTGGAGGTGGATAGTACACTTGGACTAAACGAAAAACTCTATTATGAAAGTCCCTGTATTTTACCGATTAAATTGTCGGGTGGGCATACGTGGGGTATTATTTGATAGCGCTATTAGGTTTAACAAACCTCGCACCGTGCTAGAGGCCGGGCGTGAACTTCTAACCTTCACTCTTGCTTTAACGTTGATAGACATTATTGAGGGCACAAACGAAAACGAAAACGAAAACGTCAGCATTCGGTACACAATTTAGTCATATGATGAGGGTTAGCTACCCGAGTCATACTTATATCAAAAACGTTGTGAACTTTACTTTTACTAAACTCAAATTTTGTGAATTCGCCAACTTTATTGTTGACACATAGTTGCATGCTTTGCAGGTTAGTAGGTACAACTAAGGATGGGAGTTGCAATTGGCAAGAGGTGGTGGTTTGCTAAAAACTTTATGTTTTTATACATTTACTTAACTTGTGGTTTTAGTTCCTGTTGGTTTTAACTTTATTTTTCCGCTGCGATATAAACTGTGTTTTAGACAATTAAACTTATTCGCTAATCATGTCATTTGTGAAGTTTTATGATTTTGAATAATTGGTTCGACATGATTAGTGGCTAGATCCTGGTCGGTCGCACGCCTCGCTGTAAAACTCCGCAGGTGGAAATTGAGGGTGTGACACATGGAGTGGACGTCCTGACACTTGTCATGGCGGTCCCACCAGATTTATCGAGCCCTCTGACCCCGTGTGAACCACGATGCATGCATCTCTCTTCTCAGATGCCTTCATAGATGTTTAATAAAACCGTACTTTTAGCTAGCCAATCTCAAGTAGCTCACATGCGCTCATCTCGTTTACACCCCTACTTTAGTTTTCAGGTCCAGATATCCCATAACAGAACACTTATAGTTATAATTCCTAAACGGGTTTAAATCACAAACTACTCATAACAACAACATAACTACTACAAGCACAACATTCATCTCCAATATCTCAAATCCAATTATTAACCACAATTTATTTATTAAAACTTCTAACTCAATCAACAAATCTAACACTTCTAACGTCCAGTTCAGGTTAGTAGTGCAATGGGTATCAATGCTCTTGGTCGATTGATACAAATAAAATTTTAACCCGTTACCCAACTCGTCTAATTTGGCACCTCTAAAAGCATATCAACTAGACCAACCCTTGAGGTGGCCATTTCAACTCAGTTACTAACAAATGGGTCAATTTGGCTTATGTTTTATCTCTAACGGGTCAAATAAGAAAAAGCAAAGCATTTAGCCAAAAAGGAAATGGGTCAATAGTCCTCTAGTGTATAAATTAGATAACTTTTCTAATAATATAATCTTTAATTGAATAAAATATGAATTATCTAAAATCAAACTGAACATAATGCATTTGTCCGACTGTTTTAACTCCTCTAAGTTGAAAAGTAAAAGTCAAGTGAAACACAGAATAAACACTGACAACAGAAGGATAAAAACGTCACCAAAAAACTGACCTAAAAACTCCCTGCCGTCAAGGGCATCAAACCAGGTTTCAGCAGCTTCATACAAAGCTGCCCTTTCATCAGTGATATTATATTTTTTCTTCAGTTTCTTAGACACAAAATACATAGCACAAGGCCCCGCGTATTTTACAGTATATTTTTTCGAAAAGATGAAATTACCTGAATATAAAGTTTAACATTGTTATAGATTCTTTACAGATATAAAAAAGATATATATATATATATATATATATATGTATACTAAATTAACTTAAGTATACCATATTTCTGGCTCACCATTGCTAGTGATATAGTTAAAGGATTCCATAGCCTCAGAAGTGTTTCGGTAAATATTCGGTGATAAAATGTGAACCAAATGATCATCAACCCACCTATAGCATTAAACATAAAAAGAAAATTTGCAAAATTTCTACAGCTTAGATTTGTATCAAAAAATGTGACATAAGAAAAAGAATATGAATAAGAAGCATACCGACGCCACTTCTTTTCTTCATCATCACTGTCAACCAGTGAACTTGAATTGGCGGGAGGACTGAGCTTGTTTCTGAGTTGATCAATAATTGCTGCAATAAATATTTATATTATAGAACTTTATCACACCTTTAGTTCAAGCTTAAATACTGAACTTAGAGGATGAGAACAGAATCATAAGTCGATTATGATTAATTCAAATATTTCCTGATGAATCTTTCAGCTATTCACCATCCACAACTAGTATAGGCACCTTCGTGTAATCAGACCATTTGATTTCCTTCTTACTAAGTGGGTTCACCTCCACAACTTTGTATGGCACATCATAGTAATCAAGAAATGCTGAAAAAACAAGCAAAGTAGGTATCATATTTCCATTTTTCCTTGCTTCTACATACCCTGCTTCCCTTGAAAAGCATACCTAAAACAAACTTGACCTTCGCTACAATGAATCTTGTAACAAAAACAAACACAAGGATTTAATGTATGGTTCTTTCATTGCAGAAATTATGAGTTATGAAACACATAAAATCATTCTTAAAACTTTTTCAACCCTAACCGTGCTTCAATACCTTCATAAAAGAATCTGCCTTTCAACTAACATAATGCTCCATATGTACTTCAAATAATGCACTGCTATGCATGTATTTAAAGATGCTAAAATGAATGTATTTCAAGAAACTTGCTAGCATGGAATATAGTCTATTAAGTTATGATTTTGTGATCAGAGACACGGTAAGTCGTAACATAATTTCAAGCTTAGAGGGAATTCATCACAACTATAAAAAATGAACCAAACTATGTTCACTTTATCATTATTCAATTTCATTTTTTTCATGCATTTATGTTCATACTTCATTGTTTTAAAAAACTTGTCTTCAAAACTACCATTGGGGGTGTTAGGGATCCTAATCATAACTGCTTCTATTTATAGTGCTTTAATACAGATATACTATGAACCAAACTCTGTTCACTTTATCATGCTTTTAACTACAACCATATTAAATCCATATATGAAGTTTAATAACCATAAGTCCATAAGAACTTAATAAAACACATATTAAAAACACAAACAATAGCTATACTCACATATATTAACACCAAATTATCATTCTCCTCCAACACCAAATTCGCACAGATACATCATACTCCTCCAACACCAAATTCGCACAGATACATCATACTCAGCCAACACAACTGCAACATTTCTTCAAAGAAAAAACACAAACAACATTCACAAAAACCTCTTCTCCAAAATGTATAAAAAACTTAATACAATAAATTGTTTAATGGAAATGTTATTTAAAATGTTAAATCGTTTTATTGTTATATTTTACACATGTATATATAAATCAAATTTAATTAACAACAATTAACATGTTAAAACAATTTGTTTTTACTAATAAAATCTACAAAAATCTGTAATTAATCATAACTTCATATAATCAGGTTAAATTAAATAAAACTAAAATGAGAATCGTAAATAAATGATACCTTAAACTGAGATCTAAGATCTGTAACCCTAAAAATTAATACTCCATAGATCTCAGAGAAAATCGGCAACAACTAGAGTTTTCTAACAGTCTTCCGCAAGCAGATCTGAATATACGAAGATTATTAAAGTAGATTCAAAAAATCTCAGCCGAAATATGAAAAATCGCAGACGAAATAAAGGAAATCAACGAAGATTATACCAATTAACTATTCTACGGTTAAAAACACAATACATTCGGCCACATAATCCGGCGGCGACGGTGAAAAGATGATCTCCGGCGAAGAAAAACCAAATAGAAACTTTTCACAAATACCAAAACTACCCCTCCGCCTTTTTTAAGGCTTGCAAAATTGAAATATAATCTCAGCCCTTGATTAAGTTAATCCAAGGGTGTTCCCCAGTTCCCCACTTTTTTGGTGTTCCCCAATGAACCTCACACTATATATATAGGGTCAGGATTTAGGGAAAATGGTGAAAAGTGTGAGAACAGTGAGAACGCTTATGGATCGTCAGATCAAAACAACCTATGGACTAGATTGGCCCGGTGACGTTTTCGTAAATAACATCAATTTTATTACGTTGACGCGCTTCATTAAGGGTAAAAAGGTCTTTAGACTTGTCTACCCAAAACGCCAAACTCATGAATAAAACGCCATTAAATTCCCGCCTTAAAATACAAAGCATACATCATTCTAATCTAAACGCCATTAAATATAAAACGCTAAACTTTGTTTATAAACGATATAGCAGAAAAAACAGTAACCGAAACGACTGAACTTAATTAATACATTTATTATAATAATATCCCGCCTAAAATATGCGCCAAAAACATCCTATATAAACAGCATCTCAGACCTTCAATTAAACACACCAAACCCAAAACGCCATATTTTACTATATACCATTCATCTTAGAAACGCCAAAAAACCCAAACATCAAAGATTCCAATCGACGTTTCTTTTATACACTATTTTCTCAGTAAAACGCCAAAAATGGCAAACATCAATTCTTGTATATTCAATATTATTCTACGCGAAGTTTCGCAGAATGGATTGTTAGCTGAGGGGTGTAACTCAAAAACATTTTGATGTATGAGATGGACAAATCTTCAAGAAATAGATGCTGATGTTAGACTTATGTTATTTTCTGTGCTTTGTTCTTGATGAATATTTGAATGGCATGAAGAGACGGATGACACTGATGAGTGGGTTGAAGATAAAGATGAACTTCAAACAAAAAAACTCACGTCATTTTGTGCTTCCAAACGGCCACAAAAAAGCTACTACAACAACAACAAAAACAAATGAGTCATATCAAAGTCAAACCGCCAGTGAAGATGCTTCAAAGAAGAAAGAGAAAGAGACTGGTGACAGTGAAGATTTGGAAGATGAATTATTTCTATTTGTTTTTAATTTTCTTTTCAGTTGTTTGTTATGTAAATTTCAGCTAAGAACAAATACATTATTTCTCAAAAAAAAATATATATAATAAAACACCACACAGACAAATGCTTGTGAAACGCCATCATGCCATAAAACGCCCAAAACTCCCAAACTATAATAAAATTACTTTGGATAATATTATTAAAAACTCAAAAAAAAAAAGTATAAAACAAGGTACAAGAGAATAGAATAAAGTGGCATCTTTATCTAAACCACATTAAAAATATAAAACACCAAAATCTCGAAAAGGTAACTACAAACAGTAACTACAAATAGTAAACTGAAATGATAAACAGATGATGTTGAACAAACAGTAACTACAAAAGTAACAAACTGAAACGACAGAAACTTTATTAATAACATTTATTATATTAAAAGTCACTCCATGGGAAATTTGAATTTATTTATCTTTTTAAAACGCCATAATTACCTGTTGAATTTATTTATCTTTTCAAAACGTCATAATTACCTTTCACTTTATAGACTGCATCCTACATGCGCGGGAAAAAAAGGTATTATAAAAGTAGAACAAGTAAACACAACTTAGACACTCTACACATTAACTAAAACGCCACATATTGTCCAAAACGCCATAAAACTTAAAAATGTAGCCAAGGTTATTGCGTGGAGGTTTGAAAGGTCGGAGAGACGTTTCATCCTAAAATTCTCTAATAGGAGAAGGGTGAAGGTCAAGACAATCAAAAGCCATACTTCGTATGGATGAAAGGGTTCAGAGGGATATTCTGGCACTTAGCGTTCCAATGGCCAACGATTGTGAAAGAACCCGAACGGTAATAAGAAGATTGGAGAGAAAATTTCCAGCAGAAAATGATTATGATGATGATGATATTGACGATACTCCTTTACCAACAGTTAGCAGTTGGGTGTTGCATGAAGAAGCAGGGACGATTGAAGTGACTTATGGACACGAGTGGAATATTCATTGCCGATGGAGGAAAATGTTAAAGACAGAGAGGCTACATCTCCTTGAACAACTCTGTAATTTAGCACCTTCAAATGATGCAAGATCCAGGGTTGTAATGATATTTAAGTATAGGCTGCAGCAAAGAAGAGACGAGATAATGGCGTTATACGCCAATGCACAATATGATGATGAATCTAAAGAAAGTGATGAACAAATCGATGGATTACATCTCTGATGTAATCTCATACACAGAAGACTATTAATTTGTTTTGATTTCGTCTTATTATAATCTTATGAAATATTAATGAATGGTAATGAATTATTAACAATGCCACGAACGCCAAAAACTTGACCTGGGAAACGCCATAACACCAAAAAAAAAATCTATATCACATAAGAAAATTAATTCAACGAGACTGATCCAAAAAAACATTAAAACGCCAAGTAGTTAATGAATCTAATTAACATCAAAATAATCTTAGACGCCAAAAATAAAGCAGCATGTGACACACGAAATTGGGAAAGAAGAAGATTACAAAGACATAAAAGCCCCTCGCACCCTGATTATATTCGCGCCACGTGTTTCATCCGGATGCGTTCTCACCGTTCTCACACTTTAGGGCGTTTTCTCCTGATACCGTACTTATATATATATGTATGTATATATATATGTAGGGTCGGGATTTAGAGAAAACGGTGAAAAGTGTAAGAACGGTGAGAACGATTATGGATCGTCCGATCAAAACAATCCATGGACTAGATTGCACGGTGGCGTTTTCGTAAATTACATCAATATTATTAGGTGGGACGCGTTTCATTAAGGGTAAAAGGGTCTTTTACACCTCATATTCAAAACGCCATCAAATGATAAAACGCCAAACAAAAAAATAAAACGCCATTAAAAACAAATCGCCAAAAAATTAAAATAAAACGCGTTGAATATTACAGGAAGTTGAAACAACACAAATAACTGAATTTCAGTTAATAACATTTATTAGAAGAAATTCCCTCTTAATTACACGCCAAAAACATCATTATATAAACAAACGTAAAAACATAGCTTCCATAATCACTTCAATCTATCCATTTTCTGCAAAAAAAAAAAAAAGCATCCTTAACCAAAACGCCAACTTAAACAAAACGCCAAAAATGGCAACAATGGTTTCGTGGAGATACACTCTGGGAATCAGGCGATACGTCCTCCATTTTGACAACATAAGGAGGGTGTATGTTAAGACGGTCAAGGCAATTCTAAAAATGGAAGAAGAGATACAGAGGCAAATCTTATCCATTGGCATCGCTCTAGACAACCATTGCCATGAAACGCATATGCTTATGAAAGCATTAACCAGCAAATTTGGACCAATCAAATGAGATATGAAGCCAGACCCTGTCATGACATCATGGCGTTTTGATGATGAAACAGACATGGTGACGGTTACATACGACAGCGGAGAGGAGGAAGTCTACTGGCTAGAGAACATCATGACAAAGCAGCGACTGGGTTTCATGGAAGAATTGCATAACGCCAAATGTACCAACACAGAAATAGACTCAAAATTGGAGTTAATGCAAGACATGTTCAGGTGGAGGCTTCAGAATCTTCAGGAACAAGAAGCTGATGAAGGTGAATGGGATGACATGGATGAAGATCAAGATGAAGAATTCGAGGAGGAAGAAGATAACACAAGTGATGGATACTATTCAGATAAAGTACCTTCTGACGAAGTATTTTAATTTTTTTTCTCTTTTTTTTCTTCTATGTAATCTTTTTTTTAGATAATTAAATGATATATTTCTATCTTTATTAGCAAAACGCCAAAATTATACTAAAAAATGGTTAACCCTAACAAAACACCAAAAAAAAAACAAAAAATATTTTTCCAGCTTAATATTTTATTTACTCCGTTATTGTATTTTGTCATGTTTGTCTACATAAGGCCATTAAAAAAACGCCAAACTTATTAGAAGATGGGACGTCTATAACATATAAAACTGATAAAAGCTGATCAACAAACTAAACACAAAAAACAGTAACTGAAAAGACAGTTACTTTATTACTATCATTTATTACAATAAAAAAGTCCCGCCTAAACTACGCGCCAAAAAACTCCTATAAGAGAGGGGTCTATACACAATGAAATTAATCACACCCAGAAAAACACAAAAACGCCATATCCTCTAGAAACCACTCCCTTTAAAACGTCACAGATGTCAAAGCTTTCACTGAAATGGATCCTTTTTCTGAGGAGGTTAACTCAATAATATTTTGCTGGATGAGATGGACAAATATTCAAGAAAAAGAAACTGATGACAGTGATATGCCATCATGTGAACTTTCTTCTTGATGATTATAGGCATGGAAGAAAGGGTTCAACACAACTGAAAAATGCTATTTAGGACTCCATTATTACAAATAACATCAAGCAAGAGTTGATCTTCAATGACATGCCACCAAACAAGAATATCACACCAAAAAATAGGATGCCACTAAGCAGCTTCTTCTGAAAAAGACGGGGTTTATGTAGGAAAGTGGGCATCTAGCTAAAGTATTCAAAAAGGGTTTAAAACGCCAAAACAAATTCAAGAAAGATAGAGGCTGATGACAGTGAAGATTCAGAAGAGAAATTAGATTAACATTTTTTATTATTTTTGTTTTCATTTTATATTGTTTTGATATCAAGTTATATGTTGATTTGTTATCTAATTCTCTATAAATAAAATACATTATTATATAAAACGCCAAAAACTACAAACACCAAAACGATAGAAGTATGAAAACTGGGAGAACAGCTGCTGGCAAAAACACCTTGTAAAGGGTTTTAAACGCCAAAAAATTCACTAAACGCCAAAAAAAATTGGAGTTATTGTAATCTTATGCAAATAATAGTGACTCGTAGTGAATTATTATACAAAACGCCATAAACGCCAAAAAATTAACCAGAAAACGCTATAACGCCAAAAAATTACATATGTGACACAAAAAATTAATTCAACGCCAAAAAGTTTAAAAAATACAATTAACGCCAAAAAAAACTTAGACGCCATAAAATATTATACCACGTTGGGAAATAAAAACAAGAATGAAAAGACAAAAAAGCCCCTCCGCCCTTCTCTATGTTGTGGGACACGTGTTGGGCCAGGATGCGTTCTCACCGTTCTCACACTTTTGAGCATTTTCTCCTGATCTCGTATATATATATATATATATATATATATATATATATATATATATATATATATATATATATATATATATATATTTAGGATTAGGTTCAAGAGTGAACAACTTCTTGAGAGTGAACTTTGTGAAATAATCTTGACCCTTAATCATTTTTTAGATTAAAAGGGTAAGATTGACATTAAACAAGTATGTTTAATTAAAATCGCTTAATTTTCTTATCTCTTAACTCTCTCTCTCTCTCTATCTCTCATTTCTAACTATTTCCCTATCATTTCTTTATCCATAGATTTTGTTTTAATTTTAGCTTTAATAATGTTTTTCTTTTATTATATATATATATAGAGAGAGAGAGAGTAGGGTTCCTACGGAAAGTGTGTTTTTCCTAGAAACTCTAGGAGCAATAAGAACGCGACATGTGGCATTGAAGGGTTTTAACTAAAAGGGCAATTGTGTAATTTGAATATTATTTTAATTATGGATTATTTTATTAGGATAACTAACTATGGAAACTAAATATTCCATTTAAATCGAATTGACAGTTTCAATTTAAATGATACAAGACGCTGTGTTTCTTGACAATGTGTTTTAACAGCAAGCAGATTTCTTGACGCTGTGTTTTAATAGCAAGCAGATTTCTTGACGCTGTGTTTTAACAGCAAGCAGATTGCTGGAGGATTCTTGACACTGTGTTTTAACAGCAAGCAGATTTCTTGACATTGTGTTTTAACAGCAAGCAGATTTCCTTGACACTGTGTTTTAACAGCAAGCAGATTTCTTTACGCTGTGTTTTAACAGCAAGCAGATTGCTGGAGGATTCTTGACACTGTGTTTTAACAGCAAGCATATTTCTTGACATTGTGTTTTAACAACAAGCAGATTTCCTTGACACTGTGTTTTAACAGCAAGCAGATTTTTTTACGTTGTGTTTTAACAGCAAGCAGATTGCTGGAGGATTCTTGACACTGTGTTTTAACAGCAAGCAGATTGCTGGAGGATTCTTGACACTGTGTTTTAACAACAAGCATATTTCTTGTCATTGTGTTTTAACAACAAGCAGATTGCTGGACACACTGTCAGTGTCTTCGTCTTCAACACAACCCAGTGTCTTCGTCTTCAACACACTGTCATCAATCAACATTAAAATTGTAAAACACATAAACCTAGAGCCCACTCTAACATGTCAAACATTGAGGTCCATTGACTAAAAATAAGAACCTGATTCAATGATAGATAAAAAAAATTGAAACAAGTATGAAAAACAACCGATATATGACCAATCGGAGAAGAATATTTGCAGGAAAAATGGCTGGTTCTTCTTTGGTTGCGTTTAGGGAGAGAGAGAGAGAGAGAGAGAGAGAAAGAGGGGAAATCCCATGATTTTAGGGATTGGTTATTGATATGGCAGTTTCTTGACTAATTTAAAACACTTCCACTTACCAAAATACCCTCACTATATTAAAAGTCTCTAATTATATAACTCAAATATTACGAAAATGCCATCCATTTGATCTAAGCCATTAAAAACACCAATCGGATGGCCAGATCGCTTCCTAGACTTTCTACGAAAAACACACTTTCCGCAGAACTCCTACTCTATATATATATATATATATATATATATATATATATATATATATATGATTTGGTTCATTTGTGAACAACTTCTTGAGAGTGAACTAATCTTGGTCCTTGATATTTTTTAGATTAAAAGGGTAAGATTTACATTAGCCAAATATTTTTAATTAAAATCCCTTAATTTTCTCATCTCTTAACTCTCTCTCTTATTTTAATTATTTCTCCATTATTTTAATTATAAGAGATTAAAGGCTAATGTTTTTTTTTAAATAAACTCTTATGTTCTTTTTAAAATTAAATATTAAATCTAATTAAATTATGTTTTATAACATATGTGTATACAGTATATACAAGACTTATACACTTGTGTATTATTACATTTTGTTCAAATACATATGTGTATACATGTCGGTATATACAAGACATATACACCTATGTATTATTTAAGTACAAAGTGTATACAAGTTGTTATATACCAGACTTATATACATGTGTATTATTACATCTTGTTTCCACTATGCATCTTTTCATCAAACATTGATCTAATACATATATGTATAGAGAATGTAATTAAATATTTTTAATCGTGTTCTAGATGTAACAATATTTGATAATGTTTTTTTTTTAATTATCTAATATTAAGTTAGGTAATTTGTGAGAGAGAAAAAAATATAAAGTATGTAATTAAATATTAGGAAAAAGTCAATTAATTAAATGAAGAGAGAAAAATACAATTATACCCTTGTATGTATTAAAATACATGTAAGTTACAAAAGATAATTAGGATCTTGCCACTAGATGGTCCGTGTGGTTTGGTAAAATAACACCTATAGTCCCCACCTTTTGAAAATTACACCGGTGTTCCCTGTAGTTTGACATGTTGTTACTCGGATAGTCCCTGGAGTGTATGTCCATTAGTTTTTTCCGTTAACTCCATGTAAAATGACTAAAATGCCCTTGTATTAAATTAAAGAGTAAACTGCCATTTTGGTCCCTGTGGTTTGGGCAGTTTTGCCATTTTAGTCCAAATCTCAAACTTTTTAAATCTAGGTCCCTGTGGTTTGCATTTTGTTGCCATTTTAGTCCAAATATCAAAATCTCTCATTTTTTTACTGTTCCAACATCCCTTTTTTGTCTTTATCTGCAGGGGTAGTTTTGTCCATTTAATTTTCATTAAAACAATTTCTTTATTAAAAACCCCACAAATATAAATACCCCCTATCAGTTCCCAATTACATATCATCTTCAACCTCACTGAGACTACGTTCAATCAAAACCCTAAAATTAACTTCAGCCGCCGTCCCGTCTTCTTTTTTTCCGATGAAACAATGTATCCCGACAACAATCAGACGGCGATACAAGTGAAAACAATCAGACAATCAGGAAGATGAAGGTCCGATACAGGAAGATGGAGGTGGTGGTCGCCGGAGATGTTGCAGGTTACCGGTGAAGTTCAGAGACGATGATGATGACAATGAAAAAGACTGATGATGGACGCAACAGTTGCCGGAGAATGCGGTGGTCGGAGTGGTGGTTATGATGGTGCGACGGTGAAGGTGATGGTGGTCGGAGGACTGGTCGGAGAAGATGAAAATAGATGGTGATTATGAAAGTTGCAGGTTAACGAGATCGACGAAGACGGTGATGGTTCGATGACCGGAGATGACGGACGGTGATAGAAAGGTGAAATGTGTTACAGGTTCCAGTGATCGGTGGTCTGAGTTCGCGTCGGAGAACAGTAATTGGGAGGTTGAAGATGATGATGTAATTGGGAACTGACAGGGGTATTTATATTTTTGGGGTTTTTTAATAAAGAAGTTGTTTTAATGAAAATCAAATGGACAAAACTACCCCTGCAGATAAAGACAAAAAAGGGATGTTGGAACAGTAAAAAAAGAGAGTTTTTGAGATTTGGACTAAAATGGCAACAAAATGCAAACCACAAGGACCTAGATTTAAAAAGTTTGAGATTTGGACTAAAATGGCAAAACTGGCCAAACCACAGGGACCAAAATGGCAGTTTACTCTAAATTAAAACATTAAAAGTGGAGATATTAAAACTAAATGTGGGACCCTTCACCATTAACTTCATCCTCCACCCACCACCATCACAAACTAAAATCAAACCTAGTTTCCTAAAACCCAATATCACCACCGTCATCATCGGCTACCATAACCATCATCGAGGCACCAGTGCTGACCGCAACCACAAACCTCCATTTACTGGCGTTGACCATGTCTAACTATCACCACAAAACCAACGTCGCCATCTACCTGCAACCACCACTACAACAGAACTAATCACCACTGTAATCAACCACCAAGCACTCATGTCTCACTGGAAAACCTGGAACCTCGTCAGAGTAACTGCCACCATTATCGATGTTGATACCGGAAATTACCAAGCACTTTGTCACCCGAGCAGACATCACTCTTCCCCACCATCCCTATTGATACCGGAAATTACATCACAAACGGAAACACTGGAATAGTCTGAAACTAGTGATATACAACAATTTCATCCAGCATAACGTGATATCGACATATCCAGATGAGTTAATCTCACAGGTAACGTGATTTCTCAAATTAATCAACTACTGTTTTTAATAGAAAGGGCAATTTTTTCCTTTCTCATTCACTTAACTAAGAAAACTAACGCCGTTTGACTCAGGGACTATCCGAGTAACAAAGTCATAAACCACAGGGAGCATGGATGTAATTTTCAAAAGTTGGGGACTATATATGTGTTATTTTACCAAACTACCCAGAAATTTTACTCTATATATTATGTGCAAGAACAAGTTCCTGTTTTATGATGGATAGTTCATGATTTAATTTATCAGGGAACTTGTTAGAATTATATAGTTTTCTACGTAGTCCCTAAAAGTCCACATCTAGAACTATGTATCTTTCAAGTACATATATATTCATAGGGGTCAAGTTATTCTACAAAGGCTTCTAATTGTAAGAAGTGTAAGAATGATTTACAGAGTGACAAGTGTCCAATAACCTAAAACCTAAACCCACTACATCACCACCAAAAACCTAACACCCACCCCCACCCCACCACCACCCAAAAACCTAAACCCCCCCCCCCCCCCACCCCCCGGCAAAAAAAAAAAAAAAAAAAAAAAACTATACCACACCAAACCCCCCCCCCCCCACCCCCAAAAACCTAACCCCCCACCCCCCCCTCCCCCCCAAAAAAAACCTAAAAAAACCTAACCCCCCCACCCCCCCCCCCCCCAAAACCTAAAAAAAATCTAAAAAAAAAAACTAAACACCCACCCCCCCCCCCCCACCACCACCACCAAAAAACCTAAACCCCCATCCCCTCGGCAAAAAAAAAAAAAAAAAAAAACAAACAAACAATTTTTTTTTTTTTTTTTTGCGGTGGGTGATGGGGGGGGGGGGGGTTAGGTTTTTGGTGGTGGTGGATGTTTAAGGTTTTTTTTTTTTTTTTTTTTTTTTGTAGTGGGGTTTTTTTGTGTAGTGGGTTTTTTAGGTTATTGGACACTTGTCACTCTATAAATCCTTCTTACACTTCTTACAATTAGGATCCTTTGTATTTGATCCTAATCCATATTCATAGATTACATAAATGGACTTTCGGATGGCTTACATTAATTATTTTGGACTCGATATACTCTATATATATGCATAAATTGGTGTTATGATATCATTTCCAGGGGAATGATCCACTAAAAAGTGAATTTTGCCTAAGTAGCCTAAGAAGGATCGTGATAATGACATGTGGCACTCCTAATAGGTAGGAATAAAGGGCATTTTTGTCCTTATAAATAAGAGTGAAAATGACATGTGGTACCCCTTTTGTTTCTTAAAAATACAACAAAAAAATCTAGCACAAAAAATCTAGTACAAAAAAATATAGCACAAAAAATCCAGTACAAAAAATATAGCACAAAAAAATCCAGTAAAAAAAATATAGCACGAAAAAATTTAGCAAAAAAATGTAGTACAAAAAAATCCAGCACAAAAAATTGAGAAAAAGAAATTTAAGACAAAAAAATTCATCACAAAAAAATTAACACAAAAATATACACAAAAATATAATACAAAAATCCAGCACAAAAAATGTTATATAACATTGAAATACAACACATTTTAGTGGGTTTTTTTAGTCTTCATATTTTATATAGTAATATGGTACTAAAATTAAAGATAAAAAGACGCTCGATTTTACGGTGAAATTTTTATGAAAAAATAATGTCGTATAAAAAAGTTATGAACGTTTAAAAAATGAGGGTGAAATATGCATGTGTCTTGCATGTGGAGAGAGAAAGTCTATAAATAGGATTTTCCCAAGATACCCTTGCAATCCTCTTTTCTCCTACACTTTCATCTTAACCATTGATTTGAAAAATGAATGGTTAAGATTTTTCTTATTCTACTTAGGCAAAATAAACTTTTTATTTGATCTTACCACTCATTTACAGACTTGAATAAATTTTATTAAACAATATTTAGTAATTTTAAAAGGGTTAAAAGACATCAAGAAGTTATTTCATCAACTTATATATATATATATATATATATGGAGGGGCTCATGCGAGAACTCCATTTATTTGCGAGAACCGCGAGAACCAATGTGAACACAACTTAAAATAGCTAAAAAAACCTAACCCCCACCCCCCCCCCCCCAAAAAAAAAAAACCTAAACCCCCCACCCCCCCCCCCAAAAAAAAACCTAACCCCCCCCCCCCCCAAGCTAAATGCTAAAAACTAAAACCCCCAAAAAACTTAAAAAAAAACCTAACCCCCCCCCCCCCCAAGCTAAATGCTAAATGCTAAAAACTAAAACCCCCAAAAAACTTTAAAAAAAACCTACCCCCCCCCCCCCCCAAAGCTAAAATGGTAAAAACTAAACCCTCAAAAAACCTTAAAAAATCTATTTTTTTTTAAATATTTTTTTATGTTCAAATCACTACTTTTAGTGGCAAAAAAAAAATTTTTTTTTTTTTTGGCTTCGAAAAGTAGCGATTTTTATATAAAAAATATTTAAAAAAAAATTTGTGTGTTTTTTAGCTATTTTTAGGCATTTTTGGTTGTGTTCACATTGGTTCTCGCAATAAGAGGTGGTTCTCGCATGATATTCTCCCTATATATATATATATAAGTGGACAAGGCTAGTGAACCAAAAAATATGCTCATATAACTTTACAGGAGTTTGACAAGTATTTATATAAGGGTTATTAGATTTTATCACCCACAATTATTGATTATTGGCCGTTGTCACCCTCAACTATCACTTTAACGTCCGTCACCCCCAACTTAACACTTAGTGTGTTCTGTCACCACGTCGTTAACTGACCACTAACTTTTGATATTGTTACTACACTTTTTGGGGTGTCATAGGGATTTTGGGTAGGTTTTAGGGATCTTAGGACACCCCCAAAAGTATAGTAACATGATCAAATGTTAGTGATCTGGTGACAGAACACACTAAGTGTTAAGTTGGGGGTGACGAGAGTCAAAGTGATAGTTGGGGGTAGCAGCGGCCAATGGCCAATAGTTAAGGGTGATAAAATCCAATAACCCTTTATATCAATATACTAGTTTCAAGATTTATTAATACTATCTTTTATAAATGTTGTATTGGGTAAGAAATATATATATATATGTAAAGAGATAAAGGTTCCTGTAAAAAAGACCAAAAGTGTGAGAAGGGTGAGAAAGAATCTCAGCCATTAGATATTTTGATCTAATGGTTTAGATAAAAGGGACCAAATTGTAAAATGTTTTTATTAGTTTGACTGATTTGAAATTTGCATGGGCAATTGTGTCTTTTACATCAACAAGAAAATAGGAAACTGTAAATCAATTCCCTAAATTTTCGAATTCTCTTTCTTCTTCATTCGAATCATCCTCTTCCTTCTTCCAGAATTCGAATAGCGCCCCTCCTTCCAGAATTCGAACATTGCCCCCTTCTCGTTTTTCCGATGATTGCGGCGACGGCGGATGTGTCGTTCCGGCGGTGGTTTGGGTATCCGAAGGTACAGGGGTTCCGACAAGGTGGTTTCTGGTGGTTTGGTATGAGCGACAAAAAGACATCCAGCAAGGTGGTGTCGGGTGGTTGGCCACCTCTACACGACAGCGGCGGCGAAGCGGCAGTGGTGGTGCCTGCAGTGGAGAAGATGATACAGAGATGTAATGATTATTGAATGGTGTTATATATGTGCTGAATGGTGTTATATACTTTATTGAATGGTGTTATATATGGGCTAAATGATGTTATATACGTTATTGTATGGTGTTATATACTTTATTGAATGGTGTTATATATGTGTTTAATGGTGTTATATACTTGCTGAATGGTGTTATATACTTTATTGAATGGTGTTATATACTTACTGTATGGTGTTATATACTTACTTTATGGTGTTATATACTTACAGAATGGTATTATATACTTACTGAATGATGTTATATACTTTACTGTATGGTGTTATATATGTGCTGAATGGTGTTTATAGAGATCTTTTACAAAAAATCCAGTTCCTATAATTACGGTGGCGGTTATAGGAAGTTTTTAATTAATTGAATTAATGATAAAATTATTTGTTTACCTTTTTGAATTAATTTAGATTTAGGACACATGTCATTTCCACAACATTTCTCACCTTTCTCACACTTTTAACATTCTTTACAATAACCTTACCATATGTAAAGATATGAATATATTATTTTCACATAGATTCATAACGTGTTTTATAGATTACTTCGCTAAAAAGACTATATATTTTTATATGTTTTTTTATTTACCGCTCGGAAGGTTCAAAATAAGGATTTATTTTATAAACCCGAAACAGGTCACGACTCGGGTCAAAATAATGATTTAGTTCTTAAACCCGAATAAGGTTTTCTCACGAGAATACAAAGACGAGATATGATGTTTCACATCATCTATGTGTTATATATTTTATATAAATATATTTTTGACAAGTAAAAAAGGTATCACCAACGGTTCATTGAGTCAAACATTTGAAAAACAACAAGTAATCCGATCGAGACTAACTAGATGGGTGAACTTAATACATGACCAACTTGAATGCCGGAGGTAATTCAATAAACTTTAAGGTGTCCTTACTTGTTTTAGGGCACGATTAGATCGGGTTATTTCACGTATACGGCTTGGACATTGATTTCTAGCATACGCATGGAACGCAAAAGAGTGAGTTCATAACACACATAGATCATGTGCGCATAGAGTGGAACTTAAGCACCATTAATCACACATACAGACCAAGGAACGAAAGGGGTAGATCTATCGAGTGTTGGCGAGCCCCACTCTTGGTCCGTGAGACCTGTTAGAGTTCTTTTGTGTCCCAGTTAAGGGTAATCGACACAAAAATAGTCAAAGATTGGATTGCTTCCTATGTCGGCACCCATATTAATGTCCTTACAAAACACTAATGATCAACGATTTCATAGACGCTTTACATACCGGGTTTTCAATATGATACTTTCAAATGTTGTTGAAGATTCATTTGATACAAGACAAAAATACACGAATTCACCAACATTATTGTTGACTTTTCAAACTTACATGTATTTCAGGCAATTAGTGGACTTTGCACGAGGAAACAAGAAAAGGAACAAGTGTCAGAAGTCGATGTCATCCATTTTGGAGGGTTTGGTTCGTATATCTCGCCCTCGAGCGCGATATAGAATGCAAAGCCTTTACTTATTAATTTGTTTTTGAAAATCAAGTTTTATGTCAACACAATATAACAATGTGTTGTCTTTTGCGAACAATTGTGGCTTGTAACTTATTTCAAATGAATGTCATGGATGAACATCGTATTTATTTTACTCAAATAGCTTGTTTACTTACATCGTATGCCTAGAGAACTAATCACGATCACACCTCGCGCTTCCGCCTACGAGCGAGTGTGACATGTACTCTAAACATGTGATCACAAGCTTGTCTCTTGCTCCATCTAATTAATTACCTATTAAACACCTCACATATGTTGTACAACAGTATATCACACTTTGCTTTACATCCTCCACCTGATTATCTTCATCTACAATATAATCGAGATTATCTTCCTCAATATCCTCCTCTTATCCTAGATCACTACTTTCTTTCCTTTTTTTTAATTTCAATGATAAGACTAGATGGAGCAAGTTCACTAATTTTATTCCTATTTTCAATTGAAATGATTGAATTAGATGGGCCAACATCTTATACTAATTAGTTCATAAACACATGTGAATGCCAATGTTCAACATATAAATTTCATTAAGCTAACGTGAAGGTTTATGGGAGGGAAGATCAGAGTAAGATGTGTATACATGTTATGCACTCACAATACAAAAAATGGGAGTTAGGGTATACACAGGGATTGCATACCGGATACAATGAAGAAGGGTTCAATGTGTTGGGTGGCGAGATTATAGAAATACCCTTCTCTTTAATGTCCAAGCTAACATCAAATAAACGGAGGGACACAAACGAAAAACTAGGTAAAATGTGCAGGGACTCAACTTGCGTCAATTTGGAAGAGGGACAAACAATGATTGTGCCACTAAACTACAGGGACGCATATAGATAGTCTGACACGTTCTAAACATTTCTTTTAAAAAAAATAATTATATATTCATCCTAGTTTTCTTTTTCTTTTTTTTTTCCTTCTTTTTTTTTTTTTTTTTTTTTTTTTTGTGATCTAGTTAATTATAATGGTTTGGTTTGTGAGTAAAAGTTAAGCTATTTAGTGTGATGGGATTGAATAAATAATGAAAACTTAAAATTTATTTCACACTATGTTTGCTTCACTTTATATGAAATTTGGATTAGAAAACATTTCATCTAGAAAACATTCGTTTAATGATTCAGATTTGTAATTTTTTGTCCCTAATCAATAACCGAATCGATCTGAATTTGGTAGTGTCCTAATCAATCCGAACAAAATGAATTCAATTCAGATCGGTTTCGGTTAATAGCCGAATAAACCTAATTCAAATCGAACCCGGTCAAATTCAACTGGTGTATAAAACAAAGTAAAACTCACAAACTAGATTGCTTTAGGTTCGGCTATTATTATGCAAGCGGTGCATTAAAGTTGCTCTATCTCTTTTTATGTAACACTGAACTAGAGTAAGGGGCTGTTTGTTTACCTCTTAATGAGGCTCTTAGTGGTTCAGACCTCTTACTAGTTCAACACTTAATGGTTCAGACTGTTTGTTTCACGAGTAGATGTCTGAATGGTTCATAAATTTGCCTCTGAATGGTTAAGATTTATACATAGTCTGAATGGTTAAGACATCTAATCTGAGTTGGTCAGACATTTGCCTTTGAATGGTTAAGCTGTTGATACATATTGTGTGGATACGGCTCGGCTACGAAGTGAAGGCCGTAGTCAAGACATCCTCCTGTCTTAACTCGGTATGTTATTTACTTTGTATCGTTTGATGTACATGCAACTGCGTGTGTGCAGTATGCATGTTAGATTAAGTTTGTATGTTTACTGTTTGTTCGAAGCCCAACACAAGTCGAAGCCCATCTGTGACAAAGTCTGAGCCCAAGCCTTTGTGTGACGAAATCACACATGGGACGAAATCACAAGACGAAGCCCAAGCCAAGTCCCATCAAGTGACGAAATCCCTTGATTTCGTCGAAGAGATTGGAAGTTCGTCGTGATGATGGATGGCGAACTTAGAGTTCGCCGTTGCACTTGATTTCGTCGACATGTTTCAGTATATATACACAGACAGTAGACAGAAACAACAAGAGACAAGTCTGAATAGATTTGAGAGCGAACACACTACAACACACACACACACTGAGAGTTTACAGAGACCATTTGTAAACAACGCATTGTAACCGTTTCATAGCATTAATACATTGAGTGTTAATCGTTGAATCTTGTGTCTTACGTGTTCGTAACTTGGTTTAACTTACCCGTTTGGATTCCGCACTCTCGGGTTCGTCGGAAAACAGGGAATAGAGGTTGACTCGATCCTCCGGGTGGACCTACAATTGGTATCAGAGCAATGGCTCGATTCCTTGTTAAAACCAAGTTGTTTTCTTGATTTACCATAGTTTTTAAAGTGTTTTTCCAGATTTTGAGTTTAAAGATCATAAACGTTCTGAAAAACTAGTTTAAAATCTTGAAAACCTTGATGTTTTGTTGTTAGTTCTTTCAAAAACCTTGTTAAACTCTCATTTATACATGTTTTGTTAAGGTTTTTGTTGAAGTTTCTAGCAAAATTTGATTTTGGAAAATTTATCGGTTGCCGGAAAATTCATATCTTCATCGAGTTCATCATATATTCAAGTTGTTCTTTTTTTTTTTTGTTCTTGATAATGTTCTGTGTTTGATCTTTGATGATATTGTTCTTAAAGTGTTATTGATTAAAATACTGATTGTTTGAAATTTGTGACACACAAATGATGGATAGTTGTTGAACAAAGTGTAAGGGTAAGGTGTGCTTGACTTATTTGCCAAAAGAACATACTGTGTCAGAGAAGATTTGGTTTTGAAAATATATTTGTTGTCTGTCACTTTTGTCAACGAAATCGTTTTCGACGAAATCACCATTTTCGTCATTGTTGTGCTTCAGACGAAATCACCCATCTTCGTCATATCAGTCTTCGACGAACTCTTCAGATTTCGTCACACTTGTCCTCGACGAACAATCCTGATTTCGTCACACTTGTCCTCGATGAACACTCCTGATTTCGTCACACTTGTCCTCGACGAACACTCCTGATTTCGTTACACCTGACATCGACGAACTCTACCTTACTTTGTCACTTTGTGCTTGACGAACTCTCTCATTTTCGTCACTTAATGTCTTCAACGAACACCTTATAGACTTCGTCACATACACTTGTGATATTTTTAAACAGAAGCTTTCCATTTCACACTAAACTGTTTGATTTGAGTGATTTAAGCAGGTATTCATCAATAGACATCCAAAATGAATCCGGATTGGTAGGGTACTCCGTCTAATACGGAAAGTAAGTATAGAAGCACGGGTTTATCGCCATAATGGGCCGAATCTCCCGCACCCGCATCTAATACGGAGAGGAAGTATAGAAGCACGGGTTTGTCGCCATCATGGGCCGAATCTCCCGCACCCGCATCTTCGCAAGCGAATCCAATTTCGACAGGTCAATGGGCGTTTGTTTCAAATCAAACTCCAAGTATTCAAAGTATACTTCTAAGCGAAAGCGAGACCGGAAGTCTAAATCGCCCATCAAAACTGATGCACATAAATGAATATCCTGGATGGGTAGATAGATTCCATACGTATGTCCTTGGGCAAAATACGGAATTGTGGTTATGTTTTACTACAGACTTTGATCAAGCTCTTGAGGTTGCCGCTTCAACTGCCGCGACATTTGCAGATCTTACGGTAGACGAGAAAAAGGCATATGATTTAGAAAAGAAAACATATGCTATTCTGACTCAGGCATTGAGCAAGGATATATATCATCAGTTTGTCAGCTTCAAGATGTCAAAGCGATTATGGGATGCATTGAAAACAAGAGCTCTAGGAAATGAAAAGTCACGTCAATTGCGACATGATTTACTCAAGAAGGAGTTTGATGGCTTCACATGTATGGAAAATGAATATTTGGGAGATATGACAAGTCGATTTTATCACTTGCTGACTGAATTGAGTAATTATGGGGTAGTAACAACTCAAGAAGAGGTTGTCACAAAGTTTTCCGATGCACTACCACCTTAATGGAATGGTTTCTTGGAAATCCTGAAATACAACGGCACATTGACTACGACAAACATCAATGACTTCGTTCAGCACTTGGAGAACAAAGATCAGGAAGAAACCCTAAAGGCGAAAAGGGTTCCAGTGCGACAAAATCCTGATATGTATTATGGAGCTTCTAGCACTTCTGCAAGACCTGCTTCACACGCTCCAATTCAAACGGCGTTTGTCACAAGCACATATTTATATGGCAATCCGATACAAGTTCCTGTAAAGCCAGCTCCAACCACAGACTTGTATGGAAATCCACTATAACCAGCTCCACAACAGCAAAGCTACCGGCCATCTACCGTAGCAAGTGATTTGTATGGGAATCCACTTCCTGTTCAACAACAAGCTTGTTATGGAAGCACATCATCTGCTGGTCAGCCATCAAATTCAAATACAGTATGGCTTGACACGTTAAACTTCTCCAAAGTTAGCGTTGAAGTAGCTAAAGATCATATGGAGATACTAAACACATTGGTGAGCTCGTATTGTGGGTTGATTGCAGGGCAGATTGAAAACATCAATCTAACTCAAGAAGATTATCAGCAGATCGATAAAGAAGAGATGGATATGATGGACATCAAATGGGCTTTCGCCAGTGCTGTAAGGCGAGCAAAGGAATTCATGGAACGAACTGGTCGAACCAGCTTGGAAAGCAAGAAAGATACCAAGTATGGGTTCGACAAGCAGTCTGTTAAGTGCTTTAACTGTGGCAAACGGGGTCACTTCAAGAGGGAATGCACAAAGCCAGCTCAGCATGGGAACCAGAATCCTTTCAGAGGTCAAGGCAACCAGGCAAATCAGAATCAAACCAGGAACAACGAGCGCACCTTGGTCCCTGCAAACAATCAAGCAGGACCATCGAACACCAATCAAGCTCTTGTGGTGCAAATAGATGAGGGTTGCGACTGGTCAATGCAATTAGGCATTGGTGATCAGGGAGGAGCAGCTTGTTTTGCTGAAACTGCTAAGGATTTGAATCACGCCAGTGGTGGAGAATCTTCTGCCAGTGGTGGTGAATCTTCAGATGAAGAGAGTTCTGGTTATTCAAGGAGTTCAGATGAGGAAATCTCAACCTCAGGCGAAGATTATTCTGATGATGTATCTAGTGGGAGAATCGATGCAGATATTGATGAATTGTTAGGAGAAGCTGCAGTAAGGAATGATAGAAGATCTATTCTGGTGGATCAAGCTGCTTATTCTTCTTCTTCTTCTCTTCATTCAGCCTTTATGGCTAATGGCGGCAGTTCATCAAGCCAGGTATGTGTCGATGAACCAACTGTCGTTAATTGTGATAATTGTGCTAGCTTAAGTAATAAATGGGCTGATTTAGATGCTAATATGTCTGAGTTGCAAAGCAAACATGATGCTTTAAATGGTGAATTATCTGACTTGCAAAACAAACATGTTTCTTTAGATGCTAAGTGGTGTGATTTGCAAAGCCAACATGAGGCTTTGCAAAACAAATATGAAGTGACATATATCCACAATCAAAAGTTGATAGTGGATCTTTCAAAATGCAAAGAGGCTAACATGTTTTATGAAAACCATGAAAAGGAGTTTAAAACGGTGGTTGTAAATTTAAGAAAAGATAAAACCGAGCTGACAAAAATGGTTTCAAGAAAACAAACTGACATTAACTGTTATATCAATCGTCTTGAGATCATGCAAAAAGAGTTAGCCTGTGTTAAGTGTGAAAGTGAGGCGATCCGGCTTAAGCTAGACAGTTATTCAAACTCTAGGTATGTGCTGGATCACATCATTGACACACAAAAGGAGAAAAAGGATGTCACGTGCATTGGATATAAGAAATGTCCACCACCTGTTAGACAAAATTATGATGCAATGCCTGATGAGGAGAATACAACTTATTATGAGGAATCTGTTCCTTTAGACATTGAGGAATTTGCAACCGGACTTGGATACAAAAATGAAGTATCATCAGATTCGGATGTTTCAACAGTTTCAAGTGTGTCAACTGCTGAACAAAATCAGGATCCTCTAGTCATTGTTGAGGATGTTGATTCTTCAGATGATGAATCCGATGATACTGACTCAGCACAGTCTGATGCGGTAATCAAAGAAGAGGACATACCTCTTGAGAATCATATTCTATGTGATCCTCCCGCAAAACCTGCTAAGACTGTTCTGGTCGAGTCCACGTATGCAAAAGAGTCAGAGAGTGTGAATTTGTTGTACACTCTTGTTGGTGATGATAAAATCTATTCTGACAAAGATTTTCCGATTAAGAATGTAAATCAATCTTTAATCAGTAAAGTTTTTGAAGATTCGACAAGTAGGTTTTTGGGAAAGTCGGGTTCACACGTTGTGGTAACACAGTGTCCTCCTATCCCAAAGGCCAAAGTTTGAAAACAATGTGGCAATCAGAAATTACCAACAGTGAAAAAGCAGCAAAATCATACCAAACCAAAAGGTAAATCAACGACTCAAGGTCGAAAGGAACCGAACCAAAAGAAGAACAAAAGGGTGAACTTTGTGAAGTCGAAGGGAACAGATAAACTTGAAACATTTGCCAATAAATCTAACTTAGATCATGTCAATCAAGTTAAATCTTTGAAAAGAAATGAACAAAACAGTTCAAAACCAAGTACCTCGGGATCACAAAGTTCATCAACAAGACAATCACATGTTACTTCGGGGTTTGTTGAATGAAGATCATGTTTTGAGTGTGGTGAAATTGGACATATCATTCGAAATTGTCCATATCTTCATAAGTTAAAAGCCAAAGTTGATGATCCCCGTGGCCAAATTGACCGCAAGCGATCTGTTTCATCAAAACCAGATCCCCGTCTTGTAAAAGAAAGGGAAAAGAAACAGAAACGCCAACAGGTTAAGAAAATTGAAAAAGCAATCAAAACCGATGTGGTTAACAAAACATCTGTTTCTGTCAAACTAGACAATTCAAAAACTTCAGACAATCATGAAGTTAAGATTTTAAAGAATAAAACTGGTAAAACAAAACAGACCTGGAAACCAAAAACGGTTACTGAATCAGGGGGAACATCACAATTTCCACAAGATCGAGAAGTTCAAGTAACTTACGTTGATGAAAATGGAAGACCCAAGACCACAAAGGCTTGGGTCCCCATCTCCAACTAATCATGTGAGTACATGTGCAGGGTGTTCCAGGAGGAACTTTCAGCAGTCATTGGATTGTTGATAGTGGGGCATCCAAGCACATGACAGGCGACATGAAGCTTCTCTACGACGTTAAATCTATTAGAGGAGGTTATGTTGCTTTTGCTGGATAAAAAGGCGGATATATTACTGGGGAAGGAATGGTATCCAACGGGGTTGTAAGTTTTGACAAGATCAACTTTGTACAACAGCATGATCACAATCTTCTCCGCGTTTCACAAATCTTTGATAAGCAGTTTTCAGTACACTTTGATGCAAATGGATGTTACGTGCTGAAACCCGGCTTCAAGATCTCAAAGGAATGGATTCACTTATCAGCTCCAAGGATAAATGATTTGTATGTACTTGATATGAGCCAAGCAATAACAACGACTGCACAAGAAACTTGTTTCATTACAAAAGCCACAGAAAAAGACTCAATCTCTTGGCACAGACGTATAGGTCACATTCACTTACGGAAAATGAATCATTTGGTGTTGAATGAATTAGTGAATGGTGTTCTTCTTAAAAATTTCCATCTTCAAGACATCTGTGTTTCATGCCAAAAAGGAAAGCAAACTAAGAAGCGACACCCGACTAAGAAGATCAACACGGTGGCAGTTCCTTTTGAACGTTTGCACATGGATTTGTTCGGTCCTGTCAAGCATAAAAGCATTCGGAATGATCAATACTGCCTCGTGATAACAGATGATTATTCAAGATTTTCTTGGGTGGCGTTCATGGCTCACAAGAGTGATACATTCGGTATTATCAAAAACTTGATCATTCAGATTGAGAATTTGTATACTTTGAAGGTTAAACGGATACGCAGCGACATTGGAACAGAATTTAAAAATCAAGCCATGAAGGAGTTCTGTACTTCAAAGGGTATTCTTCATGAATTTAGTGCGGCTTACACTCCTCAACAGAACGGCGTCGCTGAACGTAAAAACCGTACATTGATCGAGACTGCTAGGACGATGTTGGTAGAGTCAAAATTGCTGATTCCCTTCTGGACTGAAGCTGTGTCCTCTGCTTGTTAAACATTGAACCGAGTCCTTACAGTCAAAAGGCACAACAAGACCTGCTTCGAGCTTCTTCACAAACGGAAACCAGATTTGTCATATCTTGAACCGTTTGGAGCTCCTTGTACAATGATCGATCCTAATGGAAAGTTTGGGGCAAAAGCTATTGAAGGTTACTTTCTTGGTTATGCCACCCCATACTTAAGAGTCTGGAATCTAGAGACTAAAAGGGTCGAGGAATGGTCTGAAGTCAGAGTACAAAGGCACACATTGCCAGTCAAATGTCCAGGTCAACCATGGATGTTTGAGTACGATGACTTTTTCAATTCGATCAATGTTGAAGAAGTTGAAGAAAATGCTGCGGAAAGGATGTTTTTCGAGAGTGACAACGCAACAGAATCACCGTTGGTTCGTCCAATTATTGTCAATCAAGAACCAACTTCAGTGAACAATAATGCTCTCGACAATGAGGATTTTCATGATGCAACCGAACTGAACGAATCTTCAGAGGATGAAGAATTTCTAGATGCAGATCAAGAAGCTCCTACATCAGCAGTACATGGTACTTCAGAGGCTACACCTCCAGTGGACGCCCCTAAAACAGCTGAAGCTACTGCATCATCCTCTACGCCAGTTCCAGGTATTGAATTGGTTGTTGATCTCAATCTCAACAATCTGGGTACAAACATTTCAGTTCCGGAAAACCCTGAAACAAGAATTCACAATACCCATCCTCAACAAAAGATCATCGGTGATGTACAGAGTGGCATTCAAACAAGAAACATGTTGCGAAACAACAACAATGCAGGCCTGTATGCGACGATTCGAGAATCTGGTCAACAGAATGATTGGTCTTTCGCGTGTTATGTCTCACAGGAAGAGCCAAGAACTTAGAAAGAAGCTTTGAAAGATAACTCTTGGGTTGAAGCAATGCAGGAAGAACTGCAACAATTCAAGAAACTTGGTGTCTAGAAGCTCGTAGAGAAACCTGCTGATTACAAGAAGATTGGTACCCGTTGGGTGTATAAGTGCAAAAAGGACAACCGTGGAATCGTTATTCGGAATAAAGCAAGATTGGTCGTTCAAGGTTTTCTTCATATTGAAGTTATAGACTACAACGAAGTGTATGCACCTATTGCACGTCTGGAAGCAATTCGGATCTTTCTGGCTTATGCCTCATTCAAAGGATTCAAGGTTTACCAGATGGACGTCAAAAGTGCATTCTTACATGGTCTAGTCGAAGAAGGGGTGTATGTCGAACAACCTCCAGGTTTTGAAGATCCTATCCATCCCGATCGGGTTTGGTTGCTGAACAAAGCTCTCTGTGGTCTACATCAAGCACCACGAGCTTGGTACGCAACCTTATCTAATTATCTCCTGGAGAATGGATTTCGCAGAGGTCTTATTGATTGCACTCTCTTCATAAAAGAACAAGATGGAGATCTTCTACTAGTTCAGGTATATGTGGATGATATTATATTTGGTTCTACTAACAATGTTATGTGTAGGGATTTCGAGCGTGTAATGCAGGATAAATTCGAGATGAGCGCTATGGGGGAGATGACTTTCTTTTTGGGCTTGCAAGTGCAACAAACGAAGTCTGGGATTTTCATCCATCAGACTAAGTATGTTCAAGACATTCTGAACCGATTCCAGATGTCCTACACATCGCCCATTGGTACCCCACTGCAGCAAAATCACGGAATCAATCCAGACTTGAAGGGTGAACTCGTTAGCTCTTCATACTACCGCGCGATGATTGGATCCCTTATGTACCTCACAGCATCAAGACCAGATATAATGTATCCAACATGCCTGCTAGCCAGATATCAAATGAACCCGAAGGCCTCACATCTTGCAGCTGTAAAAAGGATTTTTCGTTATTTGAAGGGTTGCCCAGACACCGGTCTATGGTACCCTAAGGATGATAACTTTGACTTAGTCGCTTTCAGTGATTCTGATTTTGGCGGATGCGAAATCGACGGCAAATCCACAACGGCTGGATGCCAGTTTTTAGGAAATCGCCTCGTAACATGGCAGTGCAAGAAGCAGACTTGTGTCGCTACATCAACTTGTGAAGCTGAATACATTGCTGCCTCAAGTTGTTGCTCCCAAGTCCTGTGGATACAACAGCAAATGCGTGATTACGGTTTTGAATTCCTAACTACTCCTATTTTAGTCGATAATTCTGCTGCCTTATCTATCACTAGAAATCCTGTGCAGCATTCAAAGACCAAACACATCGAAATTAAGTATCACTTCATACGTGATTGCTTTGATAAAAGGCTTATCGATGTTGTTAAGGTCCATACCGATGACCAACGTGCCGACCTTTTTACCAAAGCATTTGATAAATCAAGATTTGACTTTTTATTATTGGTAAACGACATTAAGGTCAAGCAAGAGTAATCCGCATCGGAAAATCGTTTTTGTAAATATCTTTGTGTTTTTAAAATTATTGTAAGTTTGTTGATTTTAGGGGGAGGAAATCCAAATTTGAAAAAAAAATCAAAAACATCGAAAAATTTCAAAAACTCAAAAACAATAGAAAAACAAAAATGAGTTTCCTGGCGAGCAAAAGAGAAAATGATAGTACTTCAGTGGTCTGTCCAAACCTCTTTAAACCTTAAATAGAAAAATGAAAAATGATTAAGCAGCTCTATATAAGATGTATCGGTAGGCTCACAATCATTTTAAAGTGTGCAGGGTGATATAAACTTAAATCGACTGAAGACTATGTGGGAACCACTCATTGGCATATGGTCTTGGTACCGAAATTTCGTTTGAGAGATTGCCGAGGTTCTGAGATATGTGGTCTTTATGCTGTTTATCATCTGGGTATCATGGTTGTTTCTTTTACCGAAACAAACGGAGACGAAGTCTAGATCTTCCATGATACCATACATACGTGTACATACTGCATACGACCTGAATAAGTGATCAACAATCACATGTCCAAACAAAATAAGTGATAATATATCACATTTATCCGGGAGTCAAGTTCGTCTCTTTGTTGTACGTTTGTACTGACCTGTTCACGGACTTGCTCCTGTGCCCTCATGCATCTGAAAATCAAGTTCCTCATCAATAAGTGATTCTATCACATAGGGCTTGTTTTCATGAAAATAAGTGAGTTTCTCACATCTTTTTATACGGCAAAACAGATGATAAATGGTATACTCACCAGTAAGATGAACCCTCGTGCATACCTTGATACGGGAATGTGTCGTGATGTGGATGAACACCGGTCGGTAAGTATAAATCATACACTAATCGTATCCCCTCGCCATGAATACATTTGATAAGTTGAGCTTATGTAGATAACAATACCGATAATTGTTATAGGGTGCTTATGTAAATGTTAACTAATTGAACAACAAGAGTGTTTTGACATGACCGTACACTTATATGATTCTCTTGTCCTCGAAACTCGCAAAAAGAATGTTTGTATATATTTACTTTTCTTAGTTTCTGCAACTCTGTATATATTTATTTACTGCTTTCAGTCTTTAAATTTGAAATATTCAAAATACCAAAAAGATTTTAGGTGTGTTTTAATATAAACTTTATAAAAGTCAAAAAGATTTTATTTCTGCTTTAGTTTTGATTAACCGATGTTGGAACTCAAGTCTTCGTTGCCTGAAATCTGATGAAAACCAAAACGACTGAATCTTCATAACTGGTCAAAGTTTGCAAGTTTTGAAAGTTAATAATCAAAATTGTAAAATCTGTTAACTTTTCAAACTAAATTGTCGGACGGTAGTTGAATGAGAATTGATCTCATATGCGTCGTTTGTTTATGTTAACTATATTCCAAGCGTTTGTTCTCATTACGTGTTTAGCTTTCTTGCATGTGCAGATACTAAAGGCGAGGAGAACATGTTCGATGATAAGCTTCGGAATGAAGACACGACGTGAAGGCACTCAAATGATAAAGATGATCGAGTTGCGGCTGATCAATCATCAACACCACAAGGATCTCAAGTATTGAAGATCAAAAGATTCACGAGCATAACTTAAGGGGGAGTTTGTTAATGCACTTCCTGTTTGTTGAAAAGGGAAGTTTGTTGATACACTTTCTGTGTGTGACACGTGAAGACTTTGAAGATCCTTTCTGAGAAAAAGAACCATCAAGAGATGGAGAACAAGATTACGAACCTCACGAGCAGCATCCAAGGGGGAGTTTGTTGATACATATTGTGTGGATACGGCTCGTCTCGGTTCGACTCGGCTACGAAGTGATGGCCGTAGTCAAGACATCATCCTGTCTTGACTCGGTATGCTATTTACTTTGTATCGTTTGATGTACATGCAATTGCGTGTGTGCAGTATGCATGTTAGATTAAGTTTGTATGTTTATTGTTTGTTCGAAGCCCAACACAAGTCGAAGCCCATCTGTGACGAAGTCTGAGCCCAAGCCTTTGTGTGACGAAATCACACATGGGACGAAATCACAAGACGAAGCCCAAGCCCAGGCCCATCAAGTGACGAAATCCCTTGATTTCGTCGTAGAGATTGGAAGTTCGTTGTGATGATGGATGGCGAACTTAGAGTTCGCCGTTGCACTTGATTTCGTCGACATGTTTCAGTATATATACACAGACAGTAGACAGAAACAACAAGAGACAAGTCTGAATAGATTTGAGAGCGAACACACTGTAACACACACACACACACTGAGAGTTTACAGAGACCATTTGTAAACAACGCATTGTAACCGTTTCATAGCATTAATACATTGAGTGTTAATCGTTGAATCTTGTGTCTTTCGTGTTCGTAACTTGGTTTAACTTACCCGTTTGGATTCCGCACTCTCGGGTTCGTCGGAAAACAGGGAATAGAGGTTGACTCGATCCTCCGGGTGGACCTACATAAGCATTATACATGTTCTTAATGGTTCAGACCTGTTATTGGTTCCGCACTTAATGGTTCAGACCTCTTACTCTTACTGGTTCAGTACTTAACCATTCAGATGTTGCCAAACAGCCCCTAAGTATCTCAAGGACCCCACCATATTATCATTAAACACAAATTAAAATTCGCAAACTAGATAGATTTTGGTCTTATGTAAATCAAAACAAATAAATTCAAATTAGATTGATTTAGGTCTTTGTGACCGTAGAATTCAAGTTGTGAACCAATTTTCTCACATTCCAAGACGAGCAAGATTAGAAAGATGAAATTATAACAATTGGCTTAGCTGGAATTAGGCTTAGCTTCTCTTCGGCCTAAGCTTCACATCCCTACGATTGTTTGGCTCGCAAAAGAGTATTAGACATTAGTTTCACAACTTTGTTAAGTGTAGTTAGAATCTATTAGTAATTAGAGGTTTGTTTTGTTTGTTAGAAGTTACTAACAATCTTATACAACCTACATAAATAATAGAGTTGGCCTTGTTCGAATGTACAAAATACATAATGTATAAAATTTATGTCCTCTCTCAGTATTAGATTTCCAAAAACTGTCTTTCAAACATTAGTTATGTTCTTATGTACAATAACAATACTTTCCGAACAGTTGTTTGCAGGATTTTCCCAAGCTTCCTTTTCGGCCATCTTTCTTTCAGGTTCAGCCTGTTTAAGATTATCCTCATGGCATTTTCGGAATAGTCTCACAAAACTGCTAAGAGTTTGAGTAGCTGCCCACCAAAAAATATACAGACACAATAAATCAGTAATAATTTTAACTAAATATATATGGCTAATCGTGTGGGGTCAGGCGGGTTTGGTAACAAGCCAAAACATGTTCAGATCAAAACAAAACGAGTAACTTAATTTTTGTAATGGTTGGAAAAGAACAAGTTAGGTCAGATTTTGTTGAAATAAAAACACTTTTTTTTATCATAATTCATTAATTAATGTGTCAATAGGATTGTAAGACTTATATTGTTTAGGGGTGTAAACAAGCCCAGAGGCTCGAGAGCTACTCCGATCGACTCGGTTAAAAGCTCGAACGAGTTGAGCCTTAACGAGCCCGAGCCCGAGCTCGAGCCTGAAATAGAGCTCGTGTAGTTATCGAGCCCGAGCTCGAGCCTGAAATACAAAGCTCGTTTGGGCTCGCAAACCCAAACGAGCCTAGACAAAATTTTAGTTTTTTATATATATAATATAATAATGATGATGATAACATTGGTGAGCCGAGCTCGAGCCGAGCTTTGGCTCGCTTGATAGCTGTTGAAACGAGCTCGAGCCGAGCTTTTAGCTCATTTGAGGTTGTTCTCGAAATAGGTCGAGCCGAGCTTGAGCTTTGGGTTTTACTCGCGAGCCGAACTCGAGCTCAAAGAAGTAGGCTCGAACCGAGTCGAGCTCGAGCGAGCCTAGTCGGGCTCGGAATCGGCTCGGCTCGTTTACACCCCTAACATTGTTTCAGTGATAGTATAAACTTTCAAGAGTAAATTGCCATTTGAGTGCCTAACTTTTTGTCCAAATTGTCATTTTAGTCCAAATAGTTTTTTTTTTCTCCTCTGGGTCCTAACTTTTTCTTTTTCTATTTTGATCACATTGCCTAAGTCTAAAAACTATGTTATAATCAGGGGTATTTTTGGCATTAAATTATTATGAGGTTTATAAATTATGTTGTAAACTACTCTTGGTTATCACTACACAACAGTTATGCCAAAAATATTCCTGGTTATAACCAGATTTTTAGACTGAGTTAGGCAATGTGATCAAAATGGCAAGAAAATAGAAAAATCAGGGACCCGGAGGAGGAAAAAAAACTATTTGGACTAAAATGGCAATTTAGACCAAACCTCGGGGACTAAAATGGCAATTTACTCAACTTTCAAATAAAATGATTTAGGAGGTTCTACTTACCGAAAAAAAACCCTTTGGATGTATTTTTGACCACCTGGCCCATTTCGTCTTAAGCAATTTTTTTTTCCTCTTTCGACCCGTTAGAGATTTAAAAAAAAAGACTTAAATTGACTCATTCATAAGTAAATGGGTGAACACTTGGACTTTTAATGTTACGCTATACAACTATGTGAAAGTTACCTTGTTCAAAAGGACAACGGGAAGGGTCTTCTCCAAAATATAAGGCCAATACATCAGCACTTTTACCCTGTAACAGAAACAGTTAAATGAAATAACCTGAAAGGCAACTTTCTTACAATAAAGGGCAAGTCATACTTAAAAGGAACTTAATTTTACTCGGTTTCTGTTTTAGGGAACATTATTATCAAAATCGACAGTTAAGAGCCTGTTTTATAATTTATAACCTTATAATAGAATGAGGGCCCGGTTACCCGTTAAGGGTTAAGCTGATTAAAAGTATGTTCCCCAAAATGGAAATGAAATAGAAATTGTATAAGCGTATTCCTTACATGTCGAATTTGTCCTAAAATAGTAGTAAAATTTATTGAGATTTACCACAATGGTATAGAAATTTGTAGCACTTGTCACTTCCGCCTCAGCATGGCTGATAAACTCCTTCAATGTCTAACAATGTGAAAAAAATCTTAATTAGTGTTCTAAAATTCCCGATTACGACCGCTTAAGCAGTACATTAATCAGCAACCTAAACTTACACAACCGGCAGTTCCAAAACAAACAAAGAATATGCCTTTAAATGAACCACTTAGAAGATTAAAAGCTAGGTCACTTGACCCATTAGCTCTACTGGTCACGTCAGTTATGTTTTATCTCAAACGGGTCAAATCAACAAAAGATTAAGCAAAAAAATGAAACAAGTCTAATAAGTAGAACAGGTTAAAGGTGCCGAAAGTCTAATTTTAATGGACACAACCTCTGCAATTATTTTATACAAAGAGTTTGATTACTATTGTTATAACATATTATTTGTAACTACATTAACGAGATAATATTTTTCTAAAATCAGAAACTGAACAAAAAGTGTTTGTGGGTCAACTGACCCGGCCCATTTTAACCCATTACTACCTATAATTAGGTGGAAACAAAACATCTCACAAGAAACTCCATAGGATGTTTACCTACCTTGCGAAAACCTTCAGATACGGGACCATCATTTGCACATGCTTCTAGTTCATTCCTGACTTTTTTCAGTCCACTTCTAAAAGCTAGCATTTCTTCTGCTAAAGCTCTCAGTTGTATCTGCAAGTTAACGCATTAATAAGTAATCTGCTAAAGGTTTTAAAAATAAATCTACGCAAAAAATAGATTAATATAATTACATAAACCTTTGTTGCAGCTTCAAGGCTAACAAGATCCTCCGGGAAATCTAAAAGAGCTGGTGATTTAGCAGCAACAAGCTGTACAAGAAACAAATGTTGTTTTAGTATGAATCAAAAAGTGCGACTGCGACATGTCAGCTTATTAGCAAGACCGGTTCAACTGTTTATATTCTAGAAAAGAAGTATTGTAAAACTAAGTGCTAGTCCTTGTTGTACCTTGCAAAGATAATGCATTAAAGTCATATTGCTGTTTGATCCTCGTGTTTCTGACAATTTCAAAAGACTATCCAGCTTGAAACCAACTGCCGCACCTGCAAATTTTGGATAATATGATGAAACTCATAAATAAATACATATGATCTTTATATTTATAAAGTTCTAGTGATGTTATTACCTCTAGAGGTTCCTTGATTTAATGTACTCCCTAAATAGAAGATTCTCTTTATAACTTCCCTGAATTTGACAGATTTCCGGACCTAATAGACCAACAACAGAGCTAAATCAGGTACACATATGAAAATAAAAACTAAAACAAAAATACAGGAGTATAGCATTATGATAATGGACCACCTCGTCACATGCAGAGTGTACAATGTTTAAATAGTTCCTAAAATTTGCAAGCTGAAAAAAAAGTCGGAATGAGATGATAAAATATAAACGATCAGAACATGTAAAAATTAGCAAGAATTCAATGCATAACCACAAACCTGAGAATTAAATTGAAGCTTAAACATAAAAGTATTTAATTTTGCCTCCATGCGCGGCACCTTCATTAGCTCCAGAAAAAACTGCAATATAATTAAAATCTTCAGTGTTAGAAGGCATGATTATGATAGCCAAAATTGTTAAGTTAGTTTTCATGCAAGTTAATCATAAAGCCAAAAAAAGGTATTATGATCTTGATACGATACTCACGTGCTCACACTTGCCCAATTGCTCTACGTCACCTTTAAAATTCTGAACAGTCACAATGCAGGATATCGATACGTAAATGGAAGAATTAAGAAAGGTATAGTATCAAGTAAATGTAAATGTATATATTAAGTTATGGTATCACCTTGAGTTGGTTCATCTCTTCTTTTGTAGGACAGAATTTGATAATATTTTCTACTTGATCAACATCTAAAAGTGTGTCATCCATAGCCAAAACTGCTTCCTGCGGATGGCAGAAAAAGTCGTTATTATCTATAAAAAACTCAATCTAACCACCTAATTATCTAAATTCAGAGTTAAGAAGGCAGTTAGATAAATAGGCTATGTTAGAACATGATATACACACTTACCACCATATAAGCGGGCGGCATTTAAACCTTTGTAAGCATGTTTTCCGTGTTAGTGGCCCTCCCCTGATCAATCTAGAATCAAGAACACAATCGACAAAAGGTAAATGCTGAAATGAACAAATAATCGTATACTTCTATCATTTAGCACAATTTAAAGGATGAGGTACTCAATTTACATTACGTTACCAATTGGATCTTTTCCTTATGTGCCTGTCTAGGAGCAGGTTTTTTAAGGACTACGTTAGAGAACATTGACTTACGCTCTGATACATCAAGTTCTGGCGGACTAGAATTCAACAACATAACATCAGTAGTTTTAGTATGTGATATATACACCATGCATGCATATGCGTATATGGAGAAATAAGACAATAATTTTGATTTCCTAGGTTTAGTTATTTTACATATGATTATATGAATGAAACAACAAAATATAGAAACTAGACAAGAATGATGGCTACGTTTGTCTATGCAGCCCCTCCCAAAAGCATCCTTGACATCTGCACATTTTACCCGGGCCACTAGGTGCTCCTCGAATAGATGCAGCTTCTTTCAAGGGTGTGATGGAGAAAAGATTCTCAAGTTCTGATACATCAACATCTGGCGGGCTAGAATCCGGCAGCATAACATTAGTAGTTAGAATAAATGATATATATATATATATATATATTGCACTCTAGAGCACCGAAAAATAAAAATATGATTTTGTTAAGCAAGATTGATTATTTTTACAAAAGAATAATAAACAACAAAATATAGAAACCAAACAAGAATGATGGCTACCATTGTCTTTGCAGTTCCTCCCACAAGCTTCCTTTCAGAGCCCTGGTTACCTTGTTCCAATGCAATGGCTTTAAGTTAGATTTTTTCACTGCACGTCCTCCTGGGCCACCACCTAGTGGCCCGGATGGAGGTGGAGGTGAAGGTGGTGGGGGAGGTGCACGCGCTCCTCCATGCGGAGGTGCGCGTGCATGACTACTTCCATGCATTGGAGGTGGGGGAGGTGGTGTTCCATTCATTGGTGGAGTAGAGGTAAATTGTTCCACAGCATGATCGAAATTCAAAATTTGCCAGAAGAATCAATTATCAGACTTTCAATATCCCTTTTCAAATTTCAGGCACCAACCAATAATTTCAATGTGATCAAGGAAATGCTCATCCACCAATTCATTAACAGAATACCCAAAAAGGGGGAAGTTTAATAGTGAGGTGGGACAATGTAATTGTGGTTATGATGAAACACCATATCCTATTAGATTAAAAATATTATAATATTGTTAACTGTGTTTAGTAAATGCATTTAGTTGTCTAAAAGGTCTGACATGTTCTAAAATATTTAAATGTTATATTATTATATATAATTTTTCTAGTTTTTGTATTGTGGTCCAATTAAATATAATGTTAAATATAATGGTTTTTGCATCAGGCATGTTTTTGGTAATCTTGGAGCCCGGCTCTTTGGTTTGAACAGTGGCGGACCAAGGAAATATTTTGATGGAGTGCGAACGAGGGGTTTAATCAAATTTTCAAGAGGTGCGATCGGGATTTTGCCCTATAAAATACACTAATTTTTTAAATGATTCAGATAATTCCATTCACTTTAAATGTAATTACATGGACTTCGGTAATTCTTATGAGAGTGCGGACACAAAAGTGTTGATTTAGTACTGGATAATGTATAGCAAGACCGATTCAACTTTCTTTTACATTATGAAAAACAATTAACGTGAAGTGTTAGGGCTACCTATTGTACAATAGTATAGTATTGGCAAGAACCAAGTAACGATCCTCAAAAAACAGTGGCTCCTTAATAGCCTGTCAATATCTAACAGATATAAAGTTGTAATTTGTAAAGAAACTAACGATCGCAAACAAGAAACAAAAATAAGCACGGATTATGGATTTTGAGAAATCAGATTAGAAAATTATCCATTTAGACATTAACTCATCTTGCTTGGAATGACTCTTTTTAATTGGTTCTACTTATGAAAAGTGTTTAAAGATTTATAATGAAGATCAAAACAATGTGTGAAGTGCTAGTATGGATTAGAGCCCGTTAAGGTTAAATCCCACAGACATAGAATCAGTCCTATAGACGTACACTAAAACCTTAATCTATAAAGCAAGTCTAAGTTATTATCACTTGTGATTTAGGATTTCTAAGTTGGGTTCTTTCGTATCAACGTCTCACATATTACAATTTGTACAAGATCAACAAGTAGAAAACCATAATTAGCTTCCAGATCCTTTACATGAATAACTCACAAGTTTTACCAATTATGTTACCGATTTGTCTTTCACCGATTAAGGTGTCAAGACTCCGATAATTATAAGTGCCCCTTTATAACCTAAAGATGATGCATGTTGAATCTAACATGAATAACTTCATAGAAAGATCAACAATACCACACAAATAAGATCTAAAACCAACAATAACAAGCAATCATACACATCGTCAGATCAAAATAACAAACTTTACTAAAATCACATAATCATACACAAAAACCAATGTTTAAGTCCAACTAAAAAAAGAATCACCCTACCCTAAATGGCTAAAGAAGTTTAGCCTAGCTTAGTAATGTAAATGGCTAATGAAGTTTAGCCTAGCATAGTAATGTAAAACAAATCAAACACGGATCTGGATGAATACATGGATGATATAGAAACTGAAAACGAAAGTTAACCACATCGATTTACGCGATTAAATGCAAACCGAATGGTCGGATCTTCAATCTCCAAGTCTCTAGACCTCTGGATCTTCTTCTCTACTCCCAAACGTCTTGTTCAACCTCCAAATTGCGCTCCTCCCGAGTTTGGCCGTCACCGTGCTTAAATAGACGAAATTAGGCAACCTCAGTACAAGCCATATACTCTTAAGGTACTGGTCGTACCCATGTCGAATGGGCCGATGGTGCGTTGGTGGACTGGTCTTTTAACTTGGCGAGCAAGATATGAAATTTTAGGAACATGCTAACTGTATGCAGGCACAATATGGTGTGCATTGTCTCTGCTTTCTCCATGTTCTTAATTTCTTCAATCCCGATCCATGTTTCTTCCATCCTTCTTCATTTCTTCATCAAAACCTACAAATCCAAGGTTGATTATGTATCGATTCTTATCAGATATGTAATAAAAACAGTCTAAAGTACAGAGAAATGTGCATAATATCAATGTTATTACCTCCAGTAGTTCCTTGACTCACTGTATTCCCCAAATATAAAATTCTCTTCATAACTTCCTTTGATTTGACATATTTCCGGACCTTATAAACTAACAACGGAACTAAATCACATACAAATAAAAAGAAGTAACGAAAATGGTGATTTAAAGGATGAGATACTCACTTTAAATTGCGTTACAAAGTGCACTTTTTCGGGTTTAAATATAGAAGCCATTTTCTTCTCAGCCTCTTTAGAAGCAGCTTTTTTGGGGGCTGAATTAGATAAGGTGCATCAAGTTCTTATACATCAAGTTCTGGTTGACTAGAATTCAATAGCTCATCAGTAGTTAAAAGAAATGATATTAACTAGCAAGATTCTTACAAAAGAAGAAGGAAACAACAAATTATAGAGGCCTAAGAAGAATGATGGCTACCTTTGTCTTTGCAGTTCCTCTCACACTCTACCCAGGCAAACCACCTAGTTGACCAGGTGGAGGTGGAGGGCCAACTA
Organism: Helianthus tuberosus; assembly: GCA_030545235.1. Lineage (NCBI taxonomy): Eukaryota > Viridiplantae > Streptophyta > Magnoliopsida > Asterales > Asteraceae > Helianthus > Helianthus tuberosus. Next base: position 49,598 of record JARYGA010042303.1, read on the forward strand.
AAGGTCCACGTGCTCTCCAGGTGGTGGTGGCCCAGGTGCTCCAGGAAGTTGAGGAGGTGTTGGTTTATGACCACCAAATGGTGGTTGTTGTGGTGCTTCATACATTTGCAGAGGTGAAGGAACTACCAAACCGTCGCGTTTAGGTTTTTCAATTGTAGAAGCCTCATCAAGTGATTGAAATGCGGGAGGCAGAGCTGGTGATGATACAGATGTTGTCATGCTTTCATCCCTTACTGCCAATGGTGGTGAGTATGTTTCCATACTTTTATTCTCTACATGAGCTAATAGTGGTTGTGGAGGTGGTGTTGGTGACTCAACATTTCCATCTCCTTCTTCGCTTTCTTTTCTTTTGAGTTCATCTTGTTCAAGGTTCTCCTTATGACATTTTTGAAATTCTCTCACAAAATCGAAAAGTGTCTGAGTAGCTGCACCAATAAACAAACATAATGCAAATGCTACCGAGATTGGGTTAGGCTGTAAAAACGAGTTCGGGTAAAAAAAAAAGTGAGCGATTTGGCATGGATTGAAACTAAGGGCGTGTACGGGTCAACTTGGTGGATTTGCAGTCTTTTATGCCAAGATATATAATAAAGGAGAACTGATGTAACTATTTAATATAATTTTTTATATTTGGTTGTTAATTTAAAATTTTAAAGTATTAATATGCAAAAAATAAAAAGAAAAAAAATAATAGAATTTTGGGTTAAATGAGTTGTCTTCGTGTCAACCCATGAAACTCGTGTTGTGTTCAGGTTCATGTGACACAATGTTTGAGTTGTTTCATGTTCGGTTCAACCACCCAACCCGTAAACACATCCCGAAATAATTTTTGTCCAAAAAATTTATACTACTTACTTGGTCAAACATGACTACAAGTATCATATTATTTCAATAAAATGGTTTAAGAGGTCATATGAGTAAAAAAAAAAAAGACACCTTATGCTACTTTGAGCCTTTACTTTTAATCTTTTTTTCTCATTTGACTCGTAAGAGATAAAGTAACACCAGAATTGACTAATTCATGATGTTACTCTAAATAACTATATGCAAGTTACCTTGTTCGAAAGGGCAACGGGCAGGGTCTTCACCAAAATACAGGGCCAACCCATCAGCACTTTTACCCTAAATAATTAAATGAAATAATCCCAGAGGTTACTTTCATACAATATAAGGCTACATACTTAATTTCATTGGATTTCTGCTTTAGGCTACATACTTTCAAAATTAACATTTAAGAGACAATTTTATGATTTTAATAGAATAAAGGCCCTGTTACCAGTTATGGGTTAAGCCGATTGAAAGTATGTCCCCTCAAATGAAATAGATTTTGAATATAAGTATGTTCCTTTTATGTCCAATTTGTCCTAAATCAACAGTAAAATTTATTGAGATTTACCACAACGGTAAAGAAATTTGTAACACTTGCCACTTCCACTTCAGCATGGCTAATGAACTTGTTCAATGTCTAACAATGTGAGAAAACCTTAATCAGAATTTATAATCCTAAACTTAGAATCAGTGTTCTTACATTGGACTGCTTATGCATCCCACAAACCAACCACCCAAGCTTTAGCTTCCCACAATTTTTTTTTTATTAGCAACTAATAATTTAAACAAGTTTAATAGTAAAAAACTTTACAAATATGTGACAAATAAAAGATTTAACGATTTAGGTTTCTTCTCGCACTAAAACTCTTCTAAAATTAACCTCATCCTATATATATATACACACACACGCATTGATCAACATTTGACCCCTTAACTCTTGCTTAACGCCTTTAGAACACAGCTTGGAAGTTGAAATTTAGTTAAAAGTGTCAGGAGAGAAATTTGTCAATTTTAACTAAAACAATATTTGGTTTTACTCAAAGATTCAGATTATTCTTGTAATATTATTGTTTTGTAAGCATAACTAACAGATTAATTATATATATAAAAATGGACAAAAAGTGATAGGGGATCAACCCGATGCAGTCCCATCGATTTTGACCCATACTTTAAATATGACCTGCTTCAACCTGAACCCGTTACTATCCACCTCTAAATCTAAGTGAAAACAAAACATCTCTCATGAAATACTATAAGACACTTACGGTTTACCTACCAAGTGAAAACCTGTAGATACGGGGCCATCATTTGCAGATGCATCTAGTTCTTGCTTGGCTGTTTTCAGTCCACAGGAAACGGCTAGCATTTGTTCTGCTACATTTTTCAAATGTATCTGCAAGTTAATAAAGCCTTTTATGAACAATCTATGGAAAACATCGATGATAAAAGTTATGCAAAAAAAGTTTAAAAATCAAACCTTTGTTGCAACTTCTAGGCTAACTAAATCTTCATGGAAATCTAAAAGATCTGGTGATTTGTTGGCAAGAAGCTGTACAAAGGGGAAAATGTAAAACTGTTTATCAATAAGATACATTTGGATTCAATATTATTTTTGAGTGTGGACCCTAAAATGCTGATTAAGTATGAATGGGGTGACAATTCTTGACATGAAACGAATACAACACAGAAATAATCAGGTTTGGGGTTGTCATATTTAACCCGTTTGTTAAACACTAAATTCGGATTGATCAGTTTAACCTATTTAATTTACTAGGTTGTGTTCAGGTTCACCTGTTTAACTAGTCAACTAAACACGGTCAACCCATACAGGTCAATCCACCAACCACCCTTTTAGCCCATTCATTACAACCCACCGACCCGTTTTACTCGTTTATATAAATGGGTTAAAAAGATTGGGTTTGGGTTACACAAAATTAAGTGTGCCTGGGTTAGGGTAGATGGTTCATACAAATAAATATATGGGTCGTTTTCGGGTTCAACGGTTTAATCTACCAACCCAACATGATTGATATACCTACGACGTAAACCGGATAATGCCAGTGATACATGCCACATTTTAGGTATCTAGAGTTCTGTTATGATCTCTATATATGGTAACTTAACCACTCAATAATATTCATTCACTATTTCACTAAGACTGGAGGGTATGGAGAGCCTCATCCCCAAGGGGATGGGCCGCCACGTCACCGCCACGTAGGAGAGGCTTCAAGGGGATGGACCTAGGGGGGTGGGGGATGAGGCCCTTTATGTATATATATGTATGTATGTATGTATAGGTTATTGTGAGAGAAAGTGGCCCGTCCTCTCCGTCTGTGGGGAGCCGAAGTTGCCGAGCCGGAACAAGGGGGCGGTGTGGGGGACCGGCGCCGGGCCTCAGCCGGCCCCCATACCCTCTAGTATTAACATGGTTCTGGTTAACTTCTTCTCCGTCGTGTGACCACAAAAAAACGAATAAAACAAACCCCAGCCGTCACCACCGAGTTCAAACCCTAAGCACGGCGGCAATTTCACGTTCAAATAAAGCTTCGTTATCAGTACAAGATCCAAGCCACAATGCCTAAATATTTCTTCGAGACATAGTTGCTTCTCACCAGCGCCAGTATCAGATCCGACACCTTGCAATTAGCATACCTTCGTCATTGGGCCGGCTCTATGGCCAGCCAACCCGTGTTGTCGCTCGAGGCCCAAATTTTCAGAGGGCCAACAAGTTTTTATAACTTTTTATATATACTAAAGTATATATTTAATATATGCTTTCATTTATTATGTAAATAAGTGTTGTTGGTGGAGTGAAAAACCATTTTAATATAATGTAAAGGTCTCAAGTTCAAATCTTAGGTCCACCATGAAAGGTTTTTTTTTTAATTCATTTCTCCTTCTTAACCACAATTTTGGGCCCAATTTTTTATGTTGCCCGAGGCCTAAAATTTTTTGAGAGTTCTCGGGAACGGCTGCCGCCATGCGCCGCCTTTGACCGGCGCATGTGGGTGCGTCGACCGTCCATTTACCACCGGATTTTCGGGGAATTGGTCGGAATTAAGGGTCGTACCTTTATCTTATTACTTTTTATGTTTTTGTTTTCCTAGTCTAAGCTTCTAGTTTCATCCCGCTCCGACAGTGGGGGGGGGGGGGTATTAGATAGTATTATCATACTATGGTTTATTAGACAAATATTATTAGTGATAGGTTAGGGACTAAACATGTAATATGGTGGTCTATATAAATTCACCTATGTGACCCTAATCTTCAACACAATCAAATACAAACAATATTTACAATTTGTTTTGGTATCGGAGCACAACCACATTAAAACACCGTCGGAAGCTTCTGGTTTCGTTTGCTCTGACTACGGGGGAGTATTAGATAGTATTATCAGATTAGGGTTTATCAGCGTGAGCCGTCCCACTTTAGGTATCTAGGGTTTTGCTATGATCTCTATATATTCTAACTTAACCACTCAATAATATTCATTTAGGGGGTGTTTGTTTTTTATGAAAAGCACTTCAGAACCTCTTATGTCTGCCCCACGCAGACCACGCGCAGACGTTTGAGTCTGCAGACTGCAGAGGTTTGGTCCACCTCTTCAGCTGCAGATGTCTGCAGATGTGGTCCGCAGACTGCACCTCTAAAAAAACAAACAACACCTTAGTATTTCACCATTTAACACTGGTTAGCTCGTAGGTTGGTGATTTTGGCAACAGTTTCGGTTTGGGTACATAGTATGTATGTGACTAGGGCGTCGATCCGTTTAGCATTGGCAGTGGATATTTGGATGAGTTGTTCTCTTAACAAGTGCATGTATATAAGATGTGATCATACCTTGCAGAGATAATGCATAAAGGTCAGGCCGCTGTCTGATGCACGTATATCGGTCAGTTTCATAAGGCTATCCAACTTGAAACCAACTGCAGCACCTGCAAATGGGAAATCTGAATATTGTATAGGGCAAACATTCCCGTGTTGACCCGTAATCCAACCAGCCCATTTTGCAATCTTTTTTTTTTTCTTAACATGGGGTTAGTAATGTTATTACCTCTAGCGGTTCCTTGATTTAATGCATTCCCCAAATATAAAATCCGCTTCATGATTTCCTTCAATTTAACAGACTTCCTGACCTAATAAATCAACAACAGAACTATGTTTTGTAAAAATAAAAATAAAAACATTAGATATAAACTAGGAGCACCTCATCACATGCAGAGTTTACGGTGTTTAGGTTATTCTTCAACTCTGCAAGCTGAAAGAATGGCTGAAGTGAGATGACCATAGAATGAACAAAAATCAAAATATGTAGTAACCACAAACCTGAGAATCAAATTGAAATGTGAACATCAAAGCATTTAACTTTGACTCCATACGCGGCACCTTCATTAGCTCCAGGAAATACTGCAAGATTATTCACTAATAATATAATAAATGGATTTAAAAAAGATAAACAAAATTGACACATCATAAATTTTATTATCTTGATACTCACCTGTTCGCATTGGCCCAGTTTATCCTGATCACCTTTGTAACTCTGAACAGTCACAACGCATAAGATCAATAGATACATGGAATAATAAACTCTTTTACCAAACAAATATATCTAAAATATAAAAGACCATCTACAATGCATTGTCGATAGAAGTGTCCGTAGGATTACCACGTCAGTTTTAAAAATAAGTAACTCGAATGGTTAGCTGGTTATGTGGATCGGTGAGAGTGAGAATGCAGAAAAAGAGTGAAGAATGCATGATGCATCTAATAAATTAGAGGTTCACCTTAAGTATCTCAGTCTCTTCTTTCGTCGGGAACAATTTTAGAAGATTTTCGATTTGATCAACATATAAGACCGTGTCATCCATAGCAAAAACTGCTTCCTGCATATTCAAATCTTTTATTTAAAAATATACCATTTTATAAAAATGGATGCATCCCCAAGTGAAAGTATAAAATACTTCACTCGATTTATAAAAAGTCGATGCATCTACAGGTGCAAAATTAAGAAGCCAGTTAGAACATGATATCTACACTTACCACAATAAGAGGAAGAGGTAAATTAACCTCTGTAAGCATGATTTCTATGTTATTTGCCCTCAACTTATCAATCTACAATAGTAAGTAGATTTTCACAGTTAGCACGCGTTGTTAATAACTTTACTTCTTATATTACATATTACATTACCAGTTGGACTTTTTCATGCATTGAACTAGAAGTTTTTCTCTTATCTGCCTCTTTAGAATTAGCTATCTTTGGGGGGCTGTTAGAGAAAAGTTGCTGAAGTTCTGATACATCAATTTCTGGTGGCGTCCTAGAATTCAATGTAGGTTATAATATTGTTATTAGTTAAAATCTATATAAGTTAGGTGGCGTCCAATATTTCTGCAAAAGAAGACTATGTAGTGACAGAATTTATAAGCAAGCTTTTATTTTTCTGTGAAAATCACCAAAATGACCATCTTGACCAATGAGTTTGACAAAATACCCTTGACTTTTACAAGTGCCCCTTGGTTTAAAAAAACATGCTTTTGGCACGTCTAGGCGCAACAAAGCTCAAGCCCTTGCGCTCTTGGTAGCATAAGACACTTTTTTTTTTCAAAAAGCGCACATGAGGTGCGTTTTCTTGGCAAAAAAATTACCCTGAGGCGTGCGCCACATGTATTTCCCATATTTTTGAGCTTTTCAGGTTGTACATGCATTGAATTTCCATATTAAAACCTATATAATGCTTACTTATCTCTAAATATTGTGTAAATGATGCTAAAAACCCATATGAAATATATAAAAATTTATATAATTAGTTGTGCCTCGGGAACGAAATGCGGTGTGTTGGGCGCTTAGCACTACAGTTTTAGGACCATGTCGCTTTTATGGGCTTCTCGTTTTTTTTAAAACCAAGGTCGTAGCAGTTCCATTCTCCTATGCTAAATGGATTAGCACCTGAGACCACAGCTAGACAACTTAGGCACTTGCCACAGCGCGTCTATGCCACCCCTTCTAAGTTTACAAACCAAATTAGTGATGGTGTACAAAGTACAATACCTTTGAGGTTGTCCATGTATTAGCAGTTCCTCCCACAAGCTTCCTTCTAATGCCTTATTTACCTTTTCCCAATTCAATGGCTTAAAGCTATATGTTCCCGCCGCGGGTCCCCCATCCTTCTCCATAGGTGGTGACGGTGGCGGTGTTGGTGGCGGTGGCGGTGGACTTGGGGGTTCACATCCATCCCTTCCAGCCAATGATGTTGATGCATTATTATTATTATTATCATTATTATTATTAATATTATTATTATTGTTATTATTATTATTATTATTACTACTATTACTGTTATTATTATTGTTAGTTTTGTCGTCGTCGTTGTTGTGAGCAGGTGATGGTGGTGCAGGATTGGAAGGGGCATCCACTGCTATAACGAACAATCAAAATCATATATAAAATAAAAATATATTATATCATATCATATCATATCATATACAACTTGTGCAATAATAATAATAATTAAATAATGAATCACAGGGTTTTTTACGCACCGAGAACCCACTCGGAGTTTTCATGGTGGCGATCACGCCGCTTACGGTGAAGGAAGCGTCTGAACAGGGCCATTCAATGAAAATCAATCTACCAATAATTATTCAAATTAGGGTATCAAATTACACCAATTTAATGAACAGATCAAGAAACGTTCAATTCAGACCAAATCGAATCAAAATCAGGGTTTTCAATAAAATGATCGAGGTGCGTATTATGATTTAGGTTGGAGGGAATAAGTGACATCGATCAACATTGTTAGGGTTTTAGGGGAAATCATAATGACGATTGATTGATAGAATCATATATACATGAATTTTGATGATTTGAGAAAGTAAAAAGGGTTATGGAATGGAATTGATTCTTGGAAGTCTGCATTACAATAGATTTAGGACTTTTTTATTTCTAGCCGTTTGAAATTTTTGTTTCAAAATCTAGCTCCTAAAATAATGCTGGCTCATTGGTCTGTTAAATCAGTTATTAATTTTATTTTATTCTTAAGACCGCCCGTAGTGAGGCGTTTTTTTTTTTAAATTCAAAAAAAAACGCCGAAACACGCCCCTATTCCATTAGGGTGAGAGGGGCACTCCCCTAAGAGGGGAGTCCCCTCTCTTACGCATAACCAATCCTCGTGTCCCACGTCAACTCCCCTCTTAAACTCCCCTAACACTCTAAATTGATGGCGGCACTCCCCTCTTAGAGCATTCTCATCCAAACCATCAAAACATGTGAGGGGTAGTTTTTATATTATAAAGGGTATAAAAAATGGTTGTGAGTGGAGGAGAGAGAAAATGTTACTGTTCATCTGTATATTTGGGGGGACACTGTTCACCCAGTATAATTTTTTTAATATATATTAAAAGTGGTTGTGAGTGAAGGAGAGAGAAAAATGTAATGATAATATTATTTAATTGAAAAGGAGAGAGAAAAAATATTTGTTTTTAGTGAAAATATATTGATATAGGAGTTGTTTTTTAGTGGAATGTATGTATAATTTGATGGATTGGATGAGAATGCTCTTAGGTGACTTGGTTTTTTATTAAAAAAAAAAAATTCATTGGTTGATTGAATGGGGCCCACCTTCTCTCTCCTCTCCTCTCTTCGGTGCCTCCTCACCGATCATCCTCCCCGTTTTTGCTCCCCGCTGGACCGGCAGCACCTCCCCGATCGGTGAAATCGGTCCCCGCATGGGGTCACCGATTGCGCCCCGAGCACCCTTACGGCCTGGCGTTTTCAGGCGTTTTTTCGACAAAAAAAATTCGATTGCCGTTTTTCAAATCACGCCAAAACTTGAATTGGGAAAAGAGTTGACCGTTGCCAACGGTCATTTGTTTATTATTATTATTATTATTTTTTAATTCCAATATTAACAACACTATATATATTACCCACTTTTCCATCATTTTTTATAAAAAAAAACTCACACACTCTCAAACTCTCTCTACTACTTCTATATTTTATAAAAAGATGTATCCATTCCGACCCACATTTGGTGTCCCCTTAAGACCCATGAACCCGAACACAACCCAACCGCAACAACCCTTTACCTTTCAAGTCATGGACCCGAACATGTTATCGTACGCGGCTTACTTGAGTGGCGCTACTCCATTCGTGCAACCCACTTTCGGCTTTGGTCAAGCCGGCGGGTCGCAACCTTCACAACAACAACCCGAACCCGATGTGGATATCGTGCCGGAGACGCAACCCGAACCGGAGCGAGAGACATCCAAACGCGGCAGAAGGTCGCATAAGAAGAAGGAAGCGAACGAACCTCGACGTAAGCATTCTTACCTTAATTGGACGAAGGAGGAGGAATACACGTTGGCTCGGGCGTGGCTCGAGGTTTCGGAGGACCCCGAAATTGGTAACTTTTATATTTTTTTTTTTACTTATTTTTTCGTACACGTCTATTTTGTTTTATTTTTAACGTACAACTTTATATTTCAATTTGTAGCAAACTTTCAAACGGGCCCCGTTTTTTGGGATAGGGTTCGTGTACTCTTTTATAGCACGTGGGGTAAGGACGAGCATCGTGACAAAGATTCCATTTCTAGCAAATGGACCGACATCAACAACAAGTGTCACGCCTTCCAAGAAGTGTATCAACGTAACTACGATAATCGCCCGAGCAGAGAAGGTGACGAGGGGTTTTAACGAAGGCTTTGGAAGAGTACGAGAGAACGAAATGCCCTTTCCCGTACTATAAGTGTTGGGATCTACTACGAAAAAGTCCAAAGTGGGCGGGTGTAGTGACCATGACGTCGAGTAGTAGACGTCGAGCTAAACGGTCAAAAACATCATCCTCCGTTGACCCTGAAACACCGACTTCGGATGCCCGCAATGTCGATCTAAATGAGGTGGTGGACGTTGACGAGCAACTTGAAGAAGAGTTGGCCCGACCGCCCGGTAGAAGAAAGGATAAGCAAACCGGGAAAAAAACGGTGGAGTCGTCTTCCGATCTCGAATTGAAGGAAGATTTCGAGGAGATGAACCGTCGTCTCCAAGACATTCGAGACCTCGGCCACCAACGTTTGGAGACTATGAAAGAACGTGTGGCCGAAACCAAAACGTTTAACGAGATGCAAGAGGCGAGGCAAATGGAAAAGGACATTGAGTTTTTGTCCAAACCGATCGACCACCTCCAAGGCGACGCGTTGATCCTTGCGCAAATGCATCGCCAAAAAATTCGGGAAAAATATGGACTCTAGATCATCATCCTTTTTTTTAACTTTATTTTTTTTATTTCTGTTTTTTTTTATATTCTGTTTTTTTTTTTTTCCGTTTTTTTTTTTATTTAAAGTAGTGTAATTTTTTTTAAATTAATGAAGAATTTTATGTTTTAAATTTAAAAAGATAAATAATTGTGTAATGATTGCATGGGCGTTATTGGGCATTATTCCCACTACGGCACTTTTGCAATAACGCCCAATAATGCCCTCATGCTGACTGGACTGGCACATGGCAGAAAACGCCCCATGGTGGGGGCATTATTGATAAAACCACTACGCATGGTCTAAGTAAAAGTAGAAAATAAACATTTATTCATTTAATTACACCACCACGTATTTATATTTTCTTTTTCGGAAAAATACATTTGTTTCTCGCACGCCATATACTCCAACAAGACATTAATGTGCTTGACACAGGATATGCTTGTGGATCTCAAGAATGACTATAAGACTGCCCCCAACGCTTCTTGTTGGGGGGTTGCACTTGATGATGTGGAGGATGCATTTGTAAAGGAAGCATTGGGGTAGGTGGTATTTAAGGGGGTTGCATGTAAGGAAGTGCACCTATATGCAGGAGAGAGAAGGTGAAGGTGGGCCCTTTAAGATGAGTCTTATGTGATTTTTTTAGAAAAAGAAATGGTGATGTGGAAGAGAGAAGATGCATTTGGGAAGGATGGATTGGAGTTAAAAAGAGGAGAGAGAATGCATGTGGGAAGAATGGGTTAAAAGCTGATGTGGCAGTGATGACTAGGATGCATGTAGTAAATGCAGACCGTTGCATTGCGGACAGTCTAAAGGAAAACACAAAAATCGGTGGGATCTTACACCACACACTTATATGATGCCACACAATCGAGGCCACCACGACGTATTTATATTGCAGATATAACTTTGTTTTAGATATATGTATAGATCTTGTACAAGACACAACTTTTATACGAAGTGTACGCGACAAGGAGAGGAGGACAAGTGTGATTGGCCGTAAGGGTAATTTAGTCTTTTCTCAAGTAAACAACTTCGCCCCTTGATTTTCAAATAGCTATAACATTTTCATACGTCAATATTTAAAAAAAAAAAAACACCGTATTAACGAACATTTCAATCTAATTCGAGTAGTCTATTGCTATAGTTTTCTTAAAAAAATTTACAGGATTTTAAATAACCATTAGTCCATTAGGTGATTTTTAATATTTACGTGATTAAACATTCTTTATAAATCC
>JARYGA010042304.1:0-25448 GCA_030545235.1 Helianthus tuberosus
AATTATGGAGCCTAACTCTAAGTCATGAGTTGTATAATTTTCCTCGTGCTTTTTCAATTGCCTTGAAGCATATGCAATTACCTTCTTGCGTTGCATCAGCACGCATCCAAATCCTAGTTTTGAAGCATCACAGTAAATTTCAAAATCTTCAGTCCTCTCTGGTAAAGCTAGGATTGGAGCATTTGTTAATTTCTGCTTCAAGATTCTAAAGGCTTCTTCTTGCTTAGGTCCCCATTCAAACTTAATGGCTTTACATGTTAGCTTAGTTAATGGTACAGCTATTTTGGAAAAATCCTTAATAAACCGTCTATAATACCCAGCTAAACCTATAAAACTTCTAATTTCCATTGCAGTTTGTGGAACCTTCCAATTGGTAATTGCCTTTATTTTAGCAGGGTCTACATGAATTCCTTCATGATTTACCATGTGTCCTAAAAATTGCACTTCCTTTAGCCAAAATTCACACTTTGAGAATTTAGCATAAAGCTTTTCTTTTCTTAACAAAGTTAAGAGTGCATGCAAATGCTCACAATGTTCTGTCTGACTTTTGGAATAAATAAGTATATCGTCTATGAAGACAATTACAAATTTATCCAAATACGGTTTACAGATTCTATTCATCATGTCCATGAATGCTGCAGGTGCATTCGTTAACCCAAAGGGCATGACTGTAAACTCGTAATGACCATACCTAGTTCTGAAAGCAGTCTTAGGTATGTCTTCCTCTTGTACTTTCAATTGATGATATCCAGAGTGTAAATCTATCTTAGAGAAGTATCTAGCCCCCTGAAGTTGATCAAAAAGATCATCAATCCTAGGTAATGGGTATCGATTCTTAATTGTAACTTTATTCAATTCTCTATAATCAATACACATTCTCATCGAATCATCCTTCTTCTTTACAAACAACATTGGAGCTCCCCAAGGGGATGAGCTAGGTTGTATGAATCCTTTACTTAGTAATTCATCTAATTGCTTTTTCAGTTCTAACATTTCGGTAGGAGCTAACCGATAAGGTGCCTTAGCTATCGGTGTAGTTCCAGGAATTAGATGAATCCTAAATTCTACCTCCCTATCTGGTGGTAATCCTGGTAACTCTTCTGGAAATACATCTGGGTATTCTGAGACTACAGGGATCTCCTTAAGTTCTTTGTTCTTAGTATTAATGATTACCGAAATCATATATACTATTCCTTGCTTTCGTTCATAACTAGCAACTTTCATTACTGATATGAACTTCATGGGCTTACGTGGTTTATCTCCGGTAATCGTGATTACTTCTCCAGTAGTTGCCTGAATTTCTACAGAATTCTTATCACAAAGGATTCGAGCATGGTTGGCAATTAACCAATCCATTCCTAACACAACATCGAATTCAGCTAATTTCATAGGTAACAGATTTGCAGAAAATTTATGACCTGAAAGTTCTACTTCTACTTTTCGCAAAACCTGATCTATTTTAACTGAATTCCCATCTGCAGTTTCGACTGTAAAAATCTGCTTAATTTGGGTTAAAGGTACTTTAAGAGCTTGGCAGAATAAAGTATTTATAAAACTTTGGTTTGCACCAGAGTCAAATAATACTTTTGCATATACGTTGTGAACTAAGAACGTACCAGCTATCACATCTGGAATGAGTTCTGCTTCTTGAGTGGTTAGCTGGAATGCTCTGACATTCTTCTTAGTAGCTCCGTCTGTCGCCTTGGTTTTGTTGTCTGCTGGTTTGGCCAATTTAGGACATTCTGTTTTATAATGCCCCGCTTCTCCACAGTTAAAACAGATTATGGTTTTCTTTCTGCAGTTTTCTTCACGATGTCCTACAGCTTTGCAAAGGTTGCAGGTTACATTACATCTTCCATAATGTTTCCTTTTGCAATTCCTACAGAAAGGCGGATTTGAAGATTGCCCTGTTCCTCTTCTCTTGAAGTTGCTATTATTACCCGTACGAAATCCTTGGGTAATTTTCTGAGCCAGTTCCTTTTTCCTGTTTTCATCTCTTGTGCGTACCAATTCATCAGTTAGGGTGTTGGCTAATTCCACTGTATCGTCAATAGTGCGAGGTCTCGCAGCTTTAACGATATTGCGGATTTCACTAATTAATCCCCAAATATAGCGAGAAATGAGTACCGGTTCTGGCGAAGCCAGTGTTGGTACCACCCTAGCATATTCAAAGAATGTCGAAGTATATCCTCGACAGTCCACATTAACCATCCGATGGTTTAGGAACTTATTTGCCATTTGATCTTTTTCATACTCGGGACAGAATTTTCTTTCTACAAGACTCTTAAATTCTTCCCAGTTCATGGCATAGGCCACAATCCTTCTTTTAGCTTGTAATACTGTGTTCCACCATTCTAATGCCCCTTCTTTAAAAAGATTGGAAGCATACATAACTTGATCTTCCTCAACACATTTACTTATAGCAATTACTGCCTCAGTTTTCTCTAACCAACGTAATGCTGCAATAGCCCCTTCATTACCTGAAAACTCAGTTGGTTTACAGGCAAGGAATTCTTTGTAAGTGCAACCAGGTGTTGCAGCTTTCATTTTCTTGAAAATTGGGGCTTGCAGATCATTATTGTTATTAACCTGATTTCCGCCTCCGTTTATACTATTACTAAAGTTGTCGCCTTGTGTACGTTTACTAGGAATGATTGATTGAGGTTTAACAGGTTTTTGAACAGCAACAACGATTGCTAGAATAGCATTGGCTATTCCTTGTGCAACGATATCCTCTATATCTTGCCTATTTAACAATTGTTCTTCCTGAATTGGCTCAGATTGATTTACTTCATTTACTGGTTCATTACCAATGTTTGCCATTTGATAATTAATTTATAGATAAATAATTAGTATAAAATAAAAAAAACAATCCAATGTCACAATTAATTACACATAATCACGAAAACGAATATACAAACAAAATTGTAAATTTTCTAAAATTCCATTTGTTTTATAGATTATATCATGCCTCTATATACAACCGTTTTATTATTTATTTTTACACATACTGATTTTACTATTACTATTACACACCCACAGTTTCACCAACCCATTATCTCTCGTTATTTGTCTTCCTAAAAACGAAGTTCCCTTTCATCATACTTCCAGGCAATTTGTCCCCCTATCTCCCGGATTCTATTTCCCGCATCCATTAACTCTTCACCAAAATGGTGAAGTTCAGCCATATTCTCGTTACTCATCGGTGGATTTGGTAATGGTTCTGGATCGAATTGCTGAAGAAAGGAATAAGGACTGTTGACAATGTTTTGGAATTGCCAATCATTTGTCCACCATTCATCCATTCCTAAAGGTTGGGTATGGATTACGGGTTCTGAAATTGCTGGTTCAAGATTTATAGGGATTTGGGTTTCAATAGGACGAGTAAAAACATTTGTATTGACAGGCTGAATAGTATCACAGCTTGCCAATATAAAATCTATTTCCTCCTGAAATGTCATTTTCTGGTTTCGGTTAGAGCTTTCTCCAATTTCCATCTGAGTTTGTCTAGCACCTTTTCCAACCTCCATTTCTATTTCTTTAGTATATTCCTCAAACTGTATTCTCATTTGCCTAGATTCTTCCCCAACTTCTATCTCCAATTCCTGCTGTCTTGAACTTTCCCCGGCTTCAATTTCTTTTCCTTTTGCTAAGGGATTGTTTATTTTAGGAAGTTTCTTAACTGGTTTTTTCTTACGTATACGACTCCCCCATACGTATCTCCTTTTTTTCTTTGGTTTTGGCTTTTTCAAAGGTGGAGCGTTGAATTCTATAGGTTGTTCCACATCAGGAAAATACCCAGTAAATTCTTTAGAGACTTCTATGTTGACAGGGTAAAGGTTGAAATTCTCTAGGGCTCCAGATAACTCATTCATACTGTTTATGTAAAAATAATAAGTTAAAATTTTATAACAAATTTTCAAAAATAACCTTTACTTATTATTACATACCATATTATTACAAAATAACTGAAATTTAAAACACACTTATGCTTTACTGTAATTTATTTATTTACTGGATGGATTTTCTAGCTTGTAGGTGATATGGTTTGCTAATCAATTTATTTAGAGATCTGCATTTACTGCTACTGTAGCTAACATATAAAGATTTGCCCATTTTTCGTCTAACTTGTCTTCCCAAGGTGATTTACTGAGTTATTCCTGGGTTTCCTTTTTAACTTTCTTTTCTCGGGATTTCCTTAATTTCTCCTGACTTTTTCTAATAATCAAACTTCTTTTATCAGGAGAAAGTGGTTCCTCGTATTGGGCTTTTCGAACAAATATTCCTTCTTCAGGAGTTTGGGATGAACTTCCTTTTTCATTTGATGACCTATCTAATTTAAGATAGATGTTTGAAAGCATTTGTTTACCCATACTGTAACTAACAAATAGTCAGTTAATAAAACACATAATCACATAATAGTAATCAGGAAAATTAAGTATTTCTAAATACTTAATTAGCTTAACTCAGTGGCTCTGATACCACCTTTTTCTGTCACGGCCCCCGACCCGGTTTGACCCGTTTCAGGAGCCGCGGGACAGAAATCTCGTGGTATTTATTTAATTGAGTTTAACAGCGGAAGTTTATCCTCAGAATCGTTGTAAAGCTAAAATTTTCCCGATTTATTTTATTTCACCACTCGGAATAAAACCCCGTTAATTTACAATACTATGATTTCACGGAGAAATCTTTATTTTACAAAACATATTTCTTTATTTACTAATGAGCCACTATCTTAAGCTTGCAGTGCTCCACAACACCTTTCCTGGATCACAACAGATCACCTGAAACATGTTTGAAAAAGGTTTTGTCAGTGGGAAATACTGAGTGAATCATTCTATTTATTAAAACAACACATTTGTTATAATTTACAGTATTAAGAAAGATTACAATGTTTCTGATATCAACCAACTACCCACAGTACTTTGTCACTCGACCCATTGGCCCATTCGTCCAATGGTGTCTGTGATTATGGTCATATCACCCCTTGGCTGCCCCAATGGTGAAGATTATCAAGTAATGTATACAAAACCCCACATACCGGCTGTAATTTGGTGATTACATAAACTTAATCACTGTAATTATAACTTTGAAAATAAACACGCTTTTGTAAACAAATTTGATAAAAAGAGAATGACTCACATTGCAGATTTAACACGGACAGAGTCTAGTCTATGGATTAGCCTTGTTAACCTAATTTAAATAATAATGCACACAAAACTGGGTTAGTAATCAATACAGCATTTACAATAACTCACGAGATCAAACCCTCACAACGAATGACAAAGTGCGATACTTAAACATCCATCGAATTAACGACTAATGACAAAGTATCACCCTAATGTGGGCAGCACTTAAACATCCATCGGATTATTGATCGATCGGAAAATGAATCGTAATAGTGATCGAGTTATTACCCTGTTTTGCGGCAGCAATTTAGTGATCCGTGTGTGTTTATTGTGGTAAATAGAACGTATCTCAGTGTATATTTCGACTTTGTTCGTCGTTCAAGCGCCCAATTTCAAGTGCCAATGCCCTCTATTTATAGCTGGATTTTTTACTCGCTTTCGCACCGTAAGCCTAAATCCTTGCGGTGCGCAAGGGACACAAATTCACCCTAGGTCAGCCACGTCTGGGACTAGCCTTGTTGACTTGACTGTTTTGTAAATTCGATTTTTTACAGCAATTTAATTAGATAATCGTTAACTAGGTTTTACCCCCCCCCCCCCGAGTTTTAGGGGCCCTGATCCTGATTCCGATTGTTCTGAAAATTTTAGGGTTTGTGCAGAATCACTTGGGTGTCTCAATTAGGGTTTCCTATTGGTCAAATTAATTTAATAAATAGGACTTTTGATGAGAGTTGTTACATTTGAATACCATTAGCTGACTTTAGTACAATATGACCATTGGGATATCTTAGTGGTTCCATGCATTAAACCTCCATACTGATCAGGCATGGAAGTAATCTATGGGACACACTGGGATACGCCAATCCTCATATGGCGCCTTTATCATACAGTCTGGCATTCGTAGTTGATAGAAATCAATGAGAGAATGAAATAAAATAACATGTATTTTCGTACTCCATCCGAAGAAAGAGTACTTTAGATTTTTGAACGAAGATTTTCCGACAAGAATAGAAGAAATGGTTCCTATGATTTTTGTCGGTAAGTTTTACCTTATACTTAATATCTGGAGTTCTTATGAGAAAAATTCTAAAAGTTTGCTAAGCTTATGATATATGGAAGACTTAGTAGTTCCTAAATCAAAACAGAATTCTTAGCAATTGATTCACGATAAGGGATGTACCTTGTGTCATTTACTGATATGAACTTCCTCTGACATTTATCAGGAGGGTTTAGCTGCCTCCATTCTTAGTCCTTCTATACTTAACTATACCTTCTTTGACGGTTTTAAGGCAGTTAGTTCTGATGTGGCCCTTAATGCCACAGCCGAAACAGACTGCATTCTTTATGTTTCTACATCCAGGGAACTTACAGATGCCACTCTGCTTTGACCTTTGGTCTTTTAGACACTGTCCCAGTTCCTTTTGTTGTAGGTCTTGCATACAGGCTTCTTAGATTTCTGGGAGTTATCCTTTTCCCTTTTCCTTTTTTCGGCACTCTCAGCTTTGACCGATTTACTTCCTAACCCATTTAATGTGAGTGGTTGAGATAGATCCATAGTGGATTTATAAGAAGCAGGCTTTGAAGCCTTAATATACCCTCTAATTTCCGATGCTAAACCACCAATATATAGTGCATTATGCTTAGATTTTGGGTTAACCGAATAGGGCACTATCCCAGACAATAAATTAAAGTATGTAATATACTGTCGATAGTCTAGAACTTTTATGGTGAGAGTCAGAAAATTATGATTCCACCTTTTCCATTTCATGTCGCGGACAATAGGTTTTTCTGATAAGGTCCATAAATTTGGACCATCCCATATTGTATAAGAGTATCTTTCCTGTGGACTATATTAATGTCCTTACCAACTAAGGGCATTGCCATTAAATGACTGTGATACATACCTCACAATGTCCTTCCTAGTATAACCGCTGATACACCTAATGGTTTCTATTTCATCCAACAATTTCATGTAATCAATGGCCCCTTATTCGCCATTGAAGTCTCTTGACTTGCAAGAGACAAAGTACTTTTAAGTACTTCTTTAGAGGAACGGGGCTCCTTGCTATATATCATCTTATTTGGTTTATTCTTCGCATTCGAAGTATGAATAAAGCTCTTCTCATGAGCAGAGGAATGTGTTTTAGAGCAAGTAGCATTCGGCTCTTTGAACCTTTTTATGACCTTTATCATAGCCTTTCTAACAGATGCGTCAATCACAGCTTGGAGATTAACTCCATTTTACATTGAGGTTCCCATTTGTTGCATCATTATCATTTGTCGCATCATTAGTATCGCGACTGTCGTTTGTCTGATCCGAGTTTACCATACTCAAAGCTTGGTACTAAACATTAAATTAAACAATTGCTTAGTTGCATTACAATAGCTAGTCATCATCCTGACGACCTATCATAAGCTAGCCATGGTATCATTAAACCATATAGGCTAATAGATTATGAACATTCCTAATGAATGTTATTTGTATGCATATCAATTACATTTAGCCTAAGTCACAAAAGGACCATCAATGGCATTTAGGGTTTATACCGAGTCCATTACCTTTTTGACAGGGGATCAAATGTCACAACCGTCTTTGCTATATTGACGATTTTGGATAGCTCAAAGGCTCGCCTCAAAGACTTTTAAATATGGAACATAATTCCGTCATGAAGGACATATAAATATAGTACATAGGCTTGTCACGAAGGACATTAATAGCCATATGGCACGAAGGCCTTGTCGCAAAGGACATACATGATATGGCACAAAAGGCCTATCACAGAGGACATTTTAATATATAAGTCGCAATCTTATTTGATCAGAGACTATAAGGTTTGAACATAGTTCCTCACCTTTGGGCAGAGAGTCATAGACTACATATGTCATTGTTTTGAAAGACGATTTATTTTGCCACATAGGCCAATCAATGGACATCACTAATGGATGTTTATACATATATATATATATATATATATATAATTATTGTAATTGAGGATATTAGTCATGATCTTATCGATCTTATAGACTATAAGGCCTGGACATAGTCCAGCATTTTTAGACAGGGGGTCATAGACCACAACTGTCGTTGTCTTATTGGACAACAAGTTTAGCCCGTAGGCACTTCATCACAAACGGATGTTAAATAGTGTGATCATCATATCAGATGATATTAGTCATGATCATATTGATCTTTTAAACTATGAGGCTTGGACATAGTCCAACATTTTTAGACAGGGTCGTAGACCACAACTGTCGTTGTCTTATTGGACAACAAGTTTAGCCCGTAAGCACTTCATCACTAACGGATGTTTATATTTTGATCATCACATTGATGATACTTGCCATGATCTAATTCGATCGTATGGGCTTTAAGGCTTGGACATAGTCCAAATACCTTGACGGCTGGTGTGGTTTCTCAAGTCACACTGCCAGGAGTGTTAACATGTTCTTAGATGTTAACAAGGATTAATTGTCTTAAGAGGGTTTTACCATCATAGCATGTCTGTATTGACATATTGGCTAGGTTATACCATTAAGAAGATCTTTTGAAATTATTTAGCAAATCGATAAAATTCGAATAAAATTGATACTATTGTTTGATAAAGGACGAAATGAATACCTATATAAAATTTTCAAAGCTTCGCATAAATTATTAGGAAATTTACAATAGTGCCTTAATAAGGACTTTTAGTATCATATTTGTCCACAGAGGACTTAAAAGGAAATTATAAGTCCGTATGAGGACTATAAATATTATAAGTCCGTATATGGACTATAAAATATCATAAGTCCGTATAGGGACTATATTAAAACAGTTTGCCCATGAAGGGACTATAATGAAATGTCATGTCCGCTAAGGGACTATAATGAAATCTTATGTACATGAAGGGACTATTTCAAAATAGCTTATCCATAAAGGGATTTTAATAAAATAACACGTCCATGAAAGGACTGTATTAAAATGTCATGTCCACAAATGGGACCTTGCTGAACAGATGTCCTCTCAGGGACTTAAGTCGAAAAATATGTCCATTAAGGATTATGATAAACAAATGTCCACACAGGGAGTATAAGAAGAGATAGGTCCTTATAGGGACTTTAAAGTAATACTAGTCCACGCGGGAATGGAAAGGAAAATATAAGTCCATATAGGGACTATAAGTTATGTTAACATTGGGATTATAGTGAAATGATATGTCCTCAAAAGGATTATGATGAATTATTATATTCGCCAGGGGACTTTTATGAAATAACATGTCTGCAAAGAGATTTTATTGAAATAACACGTCCATGTAAGGACTATAATGGAGCATAATGTCCATGAAAGGACTATTTTGAAAGGTAATGCCCACGAAAGGAATATATGGAAATATAACGTCCATGAAAAGACTATATTGTAATATAACATCCACGGAGGGACTATGTTGTAATATAATGTCCACGAGGGGACTATTTTGAAATATAATTTCCTCGAAGGGACTACGATAGACAGGCATATATATAGAGTCTTATCGAAAGAGGTAAGTCTTACAAGGACTATGATGAAATAATACGTCCACAAAGGATTACTATAATCAAATGCCCATACAGGGACTTAAAGGGAAAAATGAAATATAATGGAAGAAGGGTTTTCTAATGTCCTCCTTGCTTTATTCTGATTATTTCTCTTCTTTATCTATCGTACGCAGTAGCGACACTGAAGATCTTAGTGAATAAAGTAAACAATTCAATTCAGGATCTGTTGCCGAAGTAGAATTCAAGGATTCAATGGTTAAAGGAACGACATGGACCACGGACTGGGTTTTGACTGGTATAGTCCAAGTCTGGAATTCCAAAACTCGGAGATAGGAAATAGGGATTAATAGCATCCACATGTATCATCTTCAATATGGGAGCCTCAGGGACCTTCTGGTATGGACTCCGAAGTCTGGTTAAGAGTTTAAATAGGTTTGATTTTAGGAATAGGTCCATAAAGGTCTTTCCTCCAACTGGTTGCACGCTTATCCTAGTCGTGGTACGAAGCTTAGCATTTCTAGGCTTCAGATGTGGAGAATTTCCATCAACGGCTTCTTTGCCTGGCGTCATATTCAAAATATATAAAATCGAAAACAATGTTTACTTAATAGGGATGAGAGCATTCCTATGTTAAGTCTAGAGTCGGAAGGTCTAAGGAATATGCTACTGTGTCATTTGAGATTAAACACTAAAGGCAAGTGTTTAATTCACTCAAATGTTGGCTCTGATACCAACATGTCACACCCCGATATTTACAGCTTAGCCCGGTGGGGAGTATCGTGACGTAAGATTGATATCGTCATAGTCAAACATACACAGAATAGCACAGCGGAAGTCTTGGAATATAAAATATTATTACAAACTCAACTGTCGGAAAATACTGAAATGGTAAATACATACGAGATTGTAATATTAAATCCACATGCGGATCTAAATCAAATATACAACATGTTCAACAGACATAAGGCATTACGGACTTGCAGGATCCTCTACTTAACGCCCAGGAGCTTCCAGCCAATCTGCGTATAGTACCTGTCACTTAGTCTTTTGAAAATACGTCAGTTTACACTGGTAAATACAATTAACCGACACATTTGAAAATGTTTATGAAAATTGGTTTAGGTGCACAAGGCACGAAAATATTTTATGAAAATTGATTTAAATGCACAAGGCACAATTATTCTTTTATAACTTGGGACAATTACATTAAAAATAATCTTGTATCAGATTTTTATGTTTGTCCAACATTTAGGGTGGGTATAAAAGCCGAACAAGATTAACCGACACACCACAAATATAAACCCACGGCGGGTCACCCCAGCAAGTGAGTATATCTTTTACATACGCAACTGACAGGTGTATGCCTACACCTCGTGCTTAAGTCGTGGCCATTTACGATTTTTAAATGAGCCGAGGATATCCAGGATACGGTCGTTAACCCCCAATGTTATTTGTTATCAAGCAACACCGATTATAAACGGGATTATGCAATTTAATCATCTTCGATTAAAATGTTTCTACACCCGACCAAGCGGTAATATTTTACCATATCCCAACCCCGTATAAGGGAAAATAAGTTAAAAGTATTTACCTGAGCTTAAAATGCAAGATTTGTATACTCAGCCGTATAATCTACTCAAACAAGTGCAAGTATCTTTTACCAGGGCTCCTAATCTGGAACGAAGGTTATATTAACCTATTTGATTACTAACGGGTCTTATTTAGGTTGTAAACTTAGACCGGTTAGTTTAAAGAAAGGTTTACGGTACGAAACGCTAGATTAAGCGATGACCGAATTAGAATGTGATTTAGACCCAACAAGTATGAAGACTTGTATAAAATGGGTAAACTAAATACATTCTGGATTTTGAAGTTAAAATGATAAGGTTTGACCCGTTTCGGCTAATTTATGCAAACTAGTTACATAAACCGTACCGAACGCGTATATGTATAACGGGTAGCCGGATGAGTCATGTATAAGTTCCATAAGTTATTATGCTTTAAATATGTTATGATATCAGTAGGATATCAACAATTATGCCCAAAAAGATTTTTAAACCAAATTAAGCCCCGTAAGGGCATTTTGGTCATTTTAAGATTTATAAAAGAGGTTTTAAAACAAACTGATGTTCTAGTCTATAATATTCTGTAAAAATAGTTATTTTATGATGTTATAACAGTAGGATATCATACATATGTGTGGTTTACCATTTATGGCCAAACTATGCACCGTAGGGGCATTTTGGTCATTTCACATATGTTTTTAAAGACAAAATTGGAAGTCTGAGTTCATGACTTATACCTACTGTAAAAATATTAAAAATTATTTATAATTTCAGTAGATAACAAGTCTTGGGTGCTAAGTATGGTTTTAAACCATCCCATGCACCTAATTAGCATAAAAATCGATAATTGATGATATTTGCTATGTTTATGTGATTTTGAGATTTTGATCAGCCTTGAATGATTAAAATATTTTATTTTACATATTAAATCAGTAGGAAAAGGTTTGGCATGTTAATCATATGCAAATCACAATTTATTAGCAAAAGGGGCATTATCGTCAATTATATAATTTATACGAGAACTCAATGATATGGTTAGTATCTAATCTGACCCAACATTCCAAAAATCCCTAAACATAATATCATAACAGTAGGTAATGAGTTTAGTGCCAAAATTTAGGTTTAAACATGATTTATGCACAAAAGCGTAATTTAATTAATAAAAAGTTCAATTTTACGATATCTTGCATAACATCATTTTGAGACCAGAAAATAATGTCAAATTAACTTAGACATGTTTATATATTAGTAACTAAGTTATTTATATGACCATGTATTCAAAAATCTCAATTTTGAGCTATAAGAGCATAATAGTTAAAATTAAGCATAATAACGGAAACAAGCAAATAACTCAGATTTCTAGTATGATCGTGTAATATAACCTTATAGGGTTATGCTACATTAAATTACGATAATAACGGAACCTAAAATCAGTAGCAAACTAATTTAATTCGGTTCATAATCGAAAGTCAACACAGAAGTCAAACTTCGCGACTTTCGGTTGCGAACCGACCCTAAAACTGGAATTGACGAGCCGAACATGTTTACACATGTTCTAATAATTATTACCAAGATGTTTAAATGATTAAATGTATTTTAGAATACTTCTAAACGTATATCGCAATTAATTCGAAAACTGTCCCGTTGACTTTTTAAAACAATATTACGTTGACCCGTCAATTGACCAAACAAACGTGATTCTTAGGAGTTGCCCTTTTGAGGGTTTAATACCTACCTAATTACGATCACGTAGCCATGTTCGTTGCGAACAATGGCTTGACCGTTTACGGTCTAACTAAAAGTCAAAGCATTTATCGTAAACGCTTGACTTTTCGGCTTTTATAGCCAAATAAAATAAACTAGCCACGAAAGGACACTTACAAATGGTCCAAGGGACTGAAAAGAACTCAGAGGATGCTCCTAGATAGATCAGGAACTTCCAAGAAAGAATATTGAAGAATTGGTGCAAATCAAATGGTTGAAAGACCCACCTATTTATAGTTTTTGAAAAGTTATCGATGATTGACAAGTGTGCTAAGGGTTCATGTGATCTTAACAAGTGTTATTACAGCTGTTAATTACAGCTAACAACCCATAGATTTGATAAAAATGGTTTTTGTGTGAAAAAACAAGGAAAGAAAACCATCAAAATCAGAAAATCAGCAACTGTTGCTGCTGTTTGTTTAGCTCACGGCCCGCGTAGGCTTTAAGCCTAGCGGTCGCGCCCCACGTCCGAGGTCCGTCACATTAAAAGATCACCCTAAAGTGTAGTTTCGCGCGTTGCCGCTTTTAACCCTTTAATTTATGAACTCACGCGCATTATCGCGAAAACGGCATAAAAGTCTCACATGGCTAGTATTAGACACTCCCAGGGGTATGATCGAACATTGCGGAGTTTTTGGTTTGTTCAAAAGCCCTCTCAAAGGTATTGTTTCACATATTGACGCTTTTGGTACCTTTAACGCGCAAACTTGCGCGTATTATCGTTTAATAGCATCAAATCCTTTTGTAGCCCATATTAAGCATTCTCATGAGTATGATTGCACTTCATAATACTTTGGGGTCGTTAAAAGGTCATTCAGAGGTATAATTAAACATATTGACGCTTTTAACCCCTTTAACTTGTAAAGTTGCGCGTAACGTCACTTATAGGCATAAAAGCCTTAGATGTCCAATATTGGGTATTCGTGAGAGTATAATCACACATCATGAAGCTCTCAGTTTGTTAAAAGGTCACTCAGAGGTAAGAATTAACATGTTGACGCCTTTGACCCTTCGACGCGCAAACTTTCAAATAATTATGCAAACGGCTCCTCTCGACCAACGAGTGGCTTAATTCTAATTATGAATACCGTGTATTGTTATTCAGAGGCTTAGGTTAAGCATATTAACACTTTTAGTCCTTCTACATTTAAAGGTTTTGATTTTTCGCAAAATTTGTTCTTTAAAGTCAACATTTGACTTTATTAGGGTTTAGTACACGTGTCAACACATCATTGGACGTGATTACGAGGTGTTACATCCTCACCCCCTTAAAAGAAATCTTGACAGTAATTGTAGAATCACAAATACTCAATCACTGTTAATTATACTTTAAAACAATTGAGGTTTTGTAAAAACAATTTATAAAAATTGAATGTACTCACATTGCTATTTTCGATAACCCTACTGCTTTCTGGTAACTTCCTGGTTATAATCTATTAAATTAAACAATGCACATGTGTTAGTAAGATAACCCAATTTACATTAGCTATACCCCCGAGACAGAACTCCAACAACTGAGTCAGGCAGAGCCTTGACATGCGTTACGGAGCTCTAGATCAATCGGGCAGAGTAACTAATACGTAAACAGGAGTTATAATACTTACAATGAGGTAGAGCTTCTCTTTTTAGTGGGTATAATACCCGAGTATTACTTCCACTATTAGAGAATAGATAGAGTTTTGATTTTTGAATGATTTGAAATAAACATCGAACTCTCAATTTATAGGGCTGATCAGCCACTCCGTCGCGCCCCGCGACGCCACAGGCTAAGCCTGTCGCGGGCCGCGAGCCGCCTATAGCTAGGGTGTAGGTTGGTCGAGTCAAGGGTTAGACCTGTTACGACCAGGACACGTGGCACTATTGTGTGTCCGGCAAATAATGGTCGTCGCGCCCTGCGACACCCTTGAGGTGTGTCCGTCGCAGGCCGCGAGACACTATTATTATTTGTTTTATCTGATTTATGTAAATATAAAGGTATATTAGGCCCGTTTTTCGTATATGGGGTGTATTTTCAGACGTATAGGACATGTTTAAGGGTTCTCGAATATATTTAGGAGGGTTGTTATATCCTCTCCACCTTGTTTTAGATCTCTTCCTCGAGGTCTACTGGAACAGGTGTGGGTATTTCCTTTGCATCTCGGCTTCAAGCTCCCATGTGTATTCTGGTCCTCTTTTGGAATCCCATTTCACTTTGACCAGAACTAATCACTTGTGTTTGAGATTCTTGATCTTTCTATCTTCAATCTGTAGCGGTTTCTCTACAAACTTAAGTTTCTCATTTACCTCTATGTCCTTAAGAGGTACCACTAATAATTCATCCGCTAAGCCCTTCTTGAGATTACATACATGAAATACATCATGTATTTCTGTCATTTCCTCTGGCAGTTGTAGCTGGTAAGCTACTGGTCCTATTCTTCTAATAATCTCAAAAGGTCCAATATACCTGGGGCTTAGCTTTCCCCTCTTGATAAATCTGACCACTCATTTCCATGGAGAAACTTTTAATAATACCTTATCTCCTACTTGAAATTCCAACAGTTTTCGTCTGTTATCAGCATAACTCTTTTGACGATCTCGTGCTGCTTTTGGTCTTTCCTTGACTTGAATGATCTTGTCCGTTGTTTCTTGTACTATCTCTGGTCCAGATAATTGCTTTTCTCTAATTTCTGCCCAACAGACTGGAGTTCGGCACTTTCGTCCATAAAGTGCTTCAAATGGTGCAGCATTGATACTGGTATGATAGCTATTATTGTAGGAAAATTCGATTAATGGTAAATGATCGTCCCAATTTCCTCCGAAATCAATTACACAAGCTCTAAGCATATCCTCCATTGTCTGAATTGTCCTTTCGCTTTGTCCGTCCGTTTGAGGATGATAAGCAGTGCTTAGATTTAACTTGGTTCCCATTTCTTTTTTGGAAACTAGTCCAAAAATGAGAAGTAAAACGGCTATCTCTATTAGAAACAATAGATAAAGGAATTCCATATAATGAAACTATTTCATTTACATATAGCTTGGCTAATTATTCCATACTGAAAGTTTCCTTCATAGGTAAGAAATGAGCAGATTTGGTCAATCTGTCTACAATCACTCAGATTGTATCATTACCTTTTCTTGTCTTGGGTAATTTGGTAACAAAGTCCATTGTTATCAATTCCCATTTCCATACAGACATTTCTAGTTGCTGCAATAAACCTGGGGGTTTCTGATGTTCAGCTTTAACTTGTGAACAGGTTAGACACTTAGCAACATAGGTTGCTATATCCTTTTTCATTTTTATCCACCAGAAATTCTTTCTTAAGTCTTGATACATTTTATCATTACCAGGATGTATCGTATACTTAGACTTATGAGCTTCTTCTAAAATTCGGTGGCGTAGGTTTTCTTGTTTGGGTATCTAAATTCTTTTCTTATGGAATCTCCAAATTCCATATGTTCCTTGTTCTAGTTCCTTAATCATTCCTTTTAATTTTTTAGTATCATCATTGATTACTGATTCCTGTATTTCTCTAATTTGCCCATTTAAATCTATCTGCAGATTTAATTTGAGAGAACGCACTCTTCTTGGCTTTTCGTGATACTTTCGACTTAGAGTATCAGCTACGACATTAGCCTTTCCTGCATGATACTGGATAACACAATCATAATCACTAAGAATCTCCACCCAACGTCTCTGTCTCATATTTAACTCTTTTTGCCCAAAAATGTATCTTAAACTCTTATGATCTGTGAAGACAACAAATTTATTTCCATATAAATAGTGTCTCCAAATCTTAAGGGCAAAAATTATAGCTCCTAACTCTAGATCATGGGTCGTATAGTTTTCCTCATGATTCTTAAGTTGTCTAGAGGCATAGGCTTTAACCTTCCGACGTTGCATCAATACACATCCATAACCTAACTTAGAAGCATCACAATAGACTATCAAGTCTTCCGTTCCTTCTGGTAATGCTAGTATGGGTGCGTTGGCTAACTTATGCTTCAGGGTTCTAAAAGCTTCTTCCTGTTTTGGCCCCCATTCAAACTTAATTGATTTACATGTCAATTTCGTTAAGGGAATGGCTATTCTAGAGAAATCTTGAATAAAACTTCTATAATAACCTGCTAGTCTAAGAAAACTTCTCACCTCCATCGGTGATTCAGGGACTTTCCACTTAGTAGTTGCCTCGATCTTTGTGGGATCCACATGAATTCTTTCATGATTAACCAGATGTCCAAGGAATCGTACTTCTTGTAACCAAAATTCACATTTTGAAAATTTAGCGTAAAGCTTTTCTTTTCTCAGCAAATTTAAAAGTATATGCAGATGCACTGCATGATCCTCTTTACTCTTAGAGTAAACGAGAATATCATCAATAAAGACAATTATGAATTTATCCAGATATGGTTTACATATTTTGTTCATTATGTCCATAAATGCGGCTGGGGCATTGGTTAAACCAAATGGCATGACTGTAAATTCATAATGACCATACCTTGTTCTGAAAGCAGTGTTAGGAATGTCCTCTTCCTGTACTTTCAGTTGATGATATCCTGAGCATAAATCGATCTTAGAAAAGAATCGAGCTCCTTGGAGTTGATCGAACAGATCATCGATTCTCGGTAATGGGTACCGATTTTTAATCGTAACCTTGTTCAATTCTCGGTAATCAATGCACATATGCATCGATCCATCCTTCTTCTTGACAAACAAGATTGGTGCTCCCCATGGCGATGAACTAGGCTGTATAAAACCTTTCTCCAGAAGTTCGTCCAATTGGTTCTTCAGTTCTTGCATCTCTGCTGGTGCTAAACGGTAAGGTGCCTTGGCAATCGGTGATGTCCCTGGTATTAGGTGAATTCCGAATTCAACCTCTCTATCTGGCGGTAGTCTAGGCAATTCTTCTGGAAAAACATCAGAGAATTTAGATACTACGGGAATATCTTTCAATTTTTTTCCTTTAGTGTTAATGATTATGGAAATCATATGCACTAGTGATCATTTTCTTGCACAACTTGTTGTTTTCATCACATAGATGAATTTTGTAGACCTAGTTGGCTTATCTCCTTTAATTGTGATCTTTTCACCCTTTGGTGAACTTACTTGTACGGACTTTTGATCACATAGAATGCTGGCATGATTGGCTACCAACCAATCCATTACTAATACAATATCAAATCCATCCAGATTCATTGGGTAAAGGTTAGTAATAAAATCATGATTAAAAATTTCTATTCTTGCTCCCAGCAAGATTTCAGAAATTTTAATGGATTCTCCATTTGCTGTTTCTACTACACATTCTTGTTGAAGTTTAGTTAATGGTTGGTTGAGAATTTTGCAGAACGAAGTATTAATAAAACTTTGGTTTGCACCAGAGTCAAATAATACTTTAGCAAAAATATCATTAACTAAAAACGTACCGACAATCACACCCGGAATCATCTTGGCTTCTTCAGCTGTCAACACAAATGCTTTGGCTTTCTTGGTAGTTTTGTTGTTTGTTGCTGGAGCTAGTTTCGGAAAATTCGGCTTGATATGCCCCATCTCTCCACAGTTGAAGCATAGCTTGTTGCTGGGTTTCCTCCTGCAGTCTTCTTCCTTGTGTCCAGATATTTTGCAAAAGGTGTAGTATATCGAGCATTTTCCTGAATGCTTCTTCTTGCAATACTTACAATAAGGTGTAGAAGTAGAACCTGTACTTTTCCCACAGTAGTTATTTCAATAACGAAATTCTTGGGTAAGTTTCTGGGCTAAGTTCTTTCTCTGGTTCTCTTTTTGCGTACGTACTAATTCATCAGTCAAGGTATTGGCTAATTCAACTGCTTATTCTATAGTTTGTGGCCTAGCTGCCTTGACTACGTGTCTGATTTCACTAATTAATCCCCAGATATGACGGGAGATTAATACTGGTTCTGGTGAGGCTAGGGTTGACACTATTCTAGCATATTCGAAGAATACAGTAGTGTAACCTTTATAGTCTATTCCAGTCATTCTAATGTTTAAGAATTTATTAGCAATTTGTTTCTTTTCATTGGGAGGACGTAATTTTCTTTCAACCATTTCCTTAAAGTCAGTCCATTCCATATTATAAACTCTGTCACTTCCCCTGGAATGGAGAATAGTATTCCACTATTCTAAGGCTGCATTCTTAAAAAGATTAGAAGCAAACATAATCTTATCTTCATCTGCGCATTTGCTTATTTTTAAGACCGCCTCTGTCTTTTCTATCCAATGTAGAGCTGCAATGGATCCTTCATCGCCAGAGAATTCTATTAGTTTGCAAGATCAGAATTCTTTGTAAGAACAACCATAAGACATGGTTCTTCTTCTTTTTGGAATAGGTAATTGGAGTAGCGGTCCATTATTCATGCTGTGACTGGGTTCACTAGGTGATCGTTTACTTCCACTATTAGTTTATTATTTTCAGCTTCTTTAATAGTCTTGATAATATATGGCATAGCATCTATGATTCCTTGTGCTACTATGTGTTGGATGGCACTGTTATCTATTTGGTTCCCATTATTATCATTATTCTGGTTTTCCTGATTTTTTTCGTTGTCCATCTGGATTTACAAACATTTATCAGGTATTAATATCACAGAATGAAATTTAATGCAAACAATCAAACAAACAGATTGATCAAAATCGTCGAGCATTGCGACTTTTACTCTTTTTCATATATATATATATATATATATATATATATAACGGAAACGTAAACACACTACTAGTTATGCATCAATAGATATTAGGTTACCTATTTTAGTTGATTTGATGATTTTTTTTCAAACTACACGCATTTATATATATATATATATATATATATATATATATATTATGGGTTGTGCATTCCAAACTGCATCTCCCGCTCGTCGTATTTTCACACGAGCTTTTCTCCTATTTCTCACATCCTCTCTTCTCCTTCTATCAATTCCTCACCATAAGTGCGGAGTTCCTTCACATTTTTGTCACTCATGGGTGGTCGTGGTGCGGGTACTGGATCAGGGTACAATGGTAACGGTTCTCCATATGGGTACGGGTTGTTTAAGATTTCCTGAACATACTGGTCGGCATTCCAGTACGGGTCTAATGGGTTAAGGTTGGTGTATTGTGCTATGGGGTTTGGAATTGGGTCTTGTTGTGGGCAAAGTTCCTGGTATTCCCTATGGTCATCATTCTATGGATCATATGCTATAGGATTAGGTGCTGGGATTATAGGTATCTCATCAGGGTCAAATGCTGGTATGGGAAATTCATTTCCTGGGTTAGGCTCTATTTCCATTGGTTAGGTTGGGAATAGTGGCAATGGTTGTGGTGCAATGATTTGATCAAGGTTTGGATCTGCTGTAGTGGTGGCTAGTATATGGAAGTTTGCCAAACGTCTATTAACTAAGTCTTGTGTCTGGGCATTGACTTCCCTATTGGCTGCTGCTAAAGCTCTTTGCTGCTGCAACTTTCTCATTCGCTTTGTCCTCTTGTGTGCTCCCCGATTGAACCATCCCTTCTTTTTCGAAGGGAATGGTTCCTCGGATGGCGCCTTAAATATGAAAATCCCCTCTTCTGTATCAGAAGAATACCCCGAAGGAGTAGGCTGTGACGAGGTTCCTTCACTTTTGGGAGAACTATCTAGATGACGATAGGCGTCAGACGTACCTTGCTCACTCATATTGTAAACTAATAGATTGTCAAATAACACAAAACAATAATATACATGTATACACATAGTAACATAGATTATTTCCTAACAGAATTGACAAACTTTGGTGTCAGCAGAACACTTCTATGGCTTAAATCAGTGGTTATAGCTCTGATACTACTCTCTGTCGCAACCCCCGACCCTTGCCCTAGGAGGCGGGCGGCCGCGAGCTCACAGCTTAGTGGTATCGGTGTTTATAAATTTGGCAGCGGAAAATTTCATCAGGACCGTAGTTAGGAAATAGTTTATCAGAGTAAAACATCTCATTTTATAAATAATAAACACATGGGTAAAACCCAAGTTTCCATTTATAATATTCTTATAGGGATAAACCTTATCATATTGAAATAAAACTTCTTTCTTGTTTTAGACAACTTTTATAGCCACTTTTCCAAGCCTTCAGTGCTCTCCAGCTGGCTTCTATTTAGCTTTCACATTTTGTTACCTGAAACGCGTTTAAAAACATTTTGTCAGTGGGAAATACTAGTGAGTGCATCCCAATTTAATCAAAACAAGCTTTTATCATTTTACAGTATTGAGGGCATCCGCAATTACATTTGTTTACATCTACCAAATTACCACCTATGATACTGTCAATCCTGACTTGTGGTCATGTTACTATTCACAGTATTAGTAACAAGTAATGTATACAAAACCCCAACATACTGACAGTAATTGTAGAATCACAAATACTCAATCACTGTTAATTATACTTTAAAACAATTGAGGTTTTGTAAAAACAATTTATAAAAAGTAAATGTACTCACATTGCTATTTTAGATAACCCTACTTCTTTCCAGTAACTTACTGGTTATAATCTATTAAATTAAACAATGCACACGTGTTAGTAAGATAACCCAATTTACATTAGCCATACCCCCGAGACAGAACTCCAACGACTGAGTCAGACAGAGCCTTGACATGCGTTACGGAGCTCTAGATCAATCGGGCAGAGTAACTAATAAGTAAACAGGGGTTATAATACTTACAACGAGGTAGAGCTTCGCTTTTTAGTGGGTATAATACCCAAGTATTACTTCTACTATTAGAGAACAGAGAGAGAGAGTTTTGATTTTTGAACGATTTGAAATGAACGTCGAACTCTCAATTTATAGGGCTGATCAGCAACTCCGTCGCACCCCTTGACGCCACAGGCTAAGCCTGCCGCGAGCCACGAGCCGCCTATAGCTAGGGTGTAGGTTGGTCGAGTCAAGGGTTAGACCTGCCACGACTAAGACACGTGGCACTATTGTGTGTCTGGCAAACAAAGGTCGTCGTGCCCCGCGACACCCTTGAGGTGTGTCCGTCGCGGGCCGCGAGACACTATTATTATTTGTTTTATTTGATTTTTGTAAATATAAAGGTATATTAGGCCCGTTTTTCGTATACGGGGTGTATTTTAGGACGTATAGGACATGTTTAAGGGTTCTAGAATATATTTAGGAGGGTTGTTATATTAACGTATTCAAAAAACAAAAGCGACCGAAGTGATCTTAAACAAAGGGAATTTGGAAAGCATCAGTATAGGGGGAGATTGTTAATTCTTGAAATTGAGACTGAAGTTTGCCAAAGTGAATATCACAGCATGCATGGATTGATGGTTCTGAAGATGATTCAAGAAGTTGATAACATTAGCCTAAGGAGGATATTATGCAAGTTGAAGGATCGGATCTACTAAGTCTTGAAGACTTTTGATGACCGACGACACTCGGCAACACTCATCAAGTGTCGTCGGCAACCCATACACAACATGCGAGTCCTAAATACTAGTTAATAAAAAGCTCCAAGATATCCATGCTATCATTCGAGGAATTACTCGTATCTAGATATTTAAACATAGTTATTCTTATTTTTTTTAAACAAGATAAAGAATCGTTTAGTGACCTTTTGTTAATAAAACTTTTGGGAAATATATTATTGACATGAAGTTTGGATTTAAATATTTGTTTACTATATGATAAGGCAAAGCTTGAGATTTCCGACCGAGGGCCAGAAGTCATTGGACCTAAAAATTTCTATAAAAACAAGGGGCCGAAAACGTATATACCCAAAGTTTTCTATACTAAAACTACATACTTTCCACTACTCAGCGAAAAGTTCGGAGGGTAGACCGCCCCCTCCCGCCCCTTAAAAGCTTCCCATGAATTGATAAGGGCAATATATGCATGTGCTTGGTAGGGAAAGTGTGGATGGTCCATTTTTGAATCACTTAGTTGACAACTATAACTCATATATTTAAAAATGTGTTTTTAAACACTTGGCTTTTTTTATTTATTTTCAAAACATCATGATTATTTATAAAAATCATTAAAACTAAGGTTTTTTTTTAAATATATTTATACAGCTATAGTAAATAGGATTTATCTTTATTGTAACAAATCAACGAGAGAAACTGATATTATATCTACATTATATTTTGTATAGTAAAAAATATTTGAAATATAAAAGTGACATATACCTACATAAAATGAGGCGTAAAAAATCTAAGAATATCTCAAACATTTTATTTTTAAATTTGGAACTTCAAATGGTATTGAATGGAGCTCCACTAAGGGCATGTGTAGTGGGCGGCATGTGAGGGGCGGTATGCCCTCATAGCGCCGGCATAGCGCCGGAACACCGCCACTGCGGGCGCCATCGAGCGGAAAAAGGATGTTGGCGCGATGTGTATAGCGCGGAGAAGAAGGCGGTATGTATGTGTGTGTTTGAATTTTTTTTTTTTTCTGGTTTTCCCCCTCTATATATTAATGCTCTGTTTTTTTTTTTGTTGTTGCAGGTATATAGCGAAGAAGAAGAAGAAGGAAGACAAGGAAGAAAATTTTTTTAGGGTTTTTAATTTATGGGTTTGGGCTGGTTTTTTAATTTATGGGCTTTGGACTGTTGCAGGTTTTCCCTTTGAAGTGTTGTCTTTTTATTTTTTTAGTCCAAATTTTTTTGAGTGGAACCGTTTTTTTATAAGTTAGAAAATAATTTTTAAAAAATAGAAATTTTTTTAGGGTTTTTAAAAAATCTGTTTTTTCGTTGTTTTTTTTCTATTTTTTGCAGTTTTTTTTATTTATTTTCTGTTTTTATTTATTTTTCAATTTATATATTCTGTTTTTAATTGTTTTCTGTTTTTATTTATTATCAGTTTTCTTAATTAATTTTCTGTTTTTATTTATTTTGCAGTTTTTTTTATTTATTTTCTGTTTTTTAAAAAATTAGAAATTAATAATTGAGTAATGATTAGACAGGGGCTTTATGACTACGGGCTTAATATGCATAAGGCCCCATAACGCCCCACGCTGACGTGGCGCGCCACGTGTCGCATAACGCCCACAAAGGGGCGTTATGACTACACATGGCCTAAGCCTCCTTAGCACCACATCAATAAAAGGGTCTATCTTTTTCTAATAACACCCAACACCCAAGCAATAGAATAACACCCCCCTCCCAAAAAAAAAAAAAAAAACAAATCATTACACAACATTTTCAAATTAAAATTACATGGTGAGTTGGAATAAAACATAAACAACCGAAATTTAAAATATTAAAACTAAAGGTACGAATTTAAATAAGAGATATTGGCCTTTAATAATCCCTACTAGACGTCATTGGTCATTAGCAGTTCCACATTTTTTTATTCCCCCTGACAATCTCACATTTCAACTATTTTTCATCCACCGGTCCCCAGTTAAAAAAACTTAACTCCGTGAAGTTTTTTTTTGAATTACAATCTGACGTTCTAGAGTTTTTGATCAGAACGAGGATACAAGTCTATTGATGTAAAACTTACCTCGAAATGGTGCTCCAAACGACTTTATTTTTGTTAATTGGAAGGTTAAACCCCCGAATTAAAGCACCGTTTTCGTCGTTTGGAGCACAATTTCAAGGTAAGTTTTACATCATTCGACTCGTATATCAAAAACCCTAAAATGTTAGTTTGTAATTCGGAAAAAACTTAACTACGTTAAGTTTTTTTAACTGAGGACCGGTGGAGGAAAAATAGTTGAAAGGTGGAACTGTCAGGGGGAATAAAAAAGGTGGGACTGCCAATGACCAATGACGTCTAGTAGAGATTATTAGAGGCCAATATCCCTTTAAATAAAATAACAACACATTGTTCTTAAAATTTTACAGGCCAGATTCTCAAAATTCTCCAAGCCGCAACGTTAGCAAACTGAGTGTTGTGTTGTATTTGGTACCCACTACTGGCTGCAACAATCGCTTCATCCTGAAGTAAACCCTTCTCGCAATTCAACGCATTGATAAAACAAATCTCAAATCATGTACACTTTGTTTGTAGAAGCGAAAATCTTCCTAATATTGTATTAATATGTTGGTTTTCACCCACATGTTGATGAAATGTAGACATAACCATGTTCCAAAACCGTCGCGAATCTGAAGGTATCCCTAGCTCGACGACGTCCACCCAACTCGTGGCCAAAACAATATCCTCTTACTCGGTCCAATGTCATGCCATTTTAAAATTCAATAAAGCGAAATTTTTAGAGTAAAGAATGAAGAGTGAGATGGGGTAAATAAAATAGGTGTGTTATATATAGAAAATAAAAAGAATTTGATTTTTTGTTTAAATTTGACCGTTTACAAATGGTCATAATACATGTGGCCTAGTCTTCCTTATTTCCATTTGTTATTGTGCTTGCGAGTAAGACCACCCGTAGTGGTGTCATTTTTTGGGTGTTTTCTTACAAATAAACACCCCTAAACGCCCTAGATTCCACCCTCATGGGCGTTATTTTGGTGATTTTGGGCTGCAGCGTTTTTAATTCCACGCCATCGAGCAAAAGGGTTTGGCC